>PVJO010006651.1:0-87264 GCA_004026905.1 Hystrix cristata
AGTGTCATTTTATACAATGTTTAGATCTACCCAAAGTTTATCATTTTAATGCTCTCTATTATTCTTTCTTGTACTTCAGACTATCCATCTGAATCATCTATCTACATTTCCTTTATCTTGAAATGTAGACAGAATTCCTTTACACCAGATTCCTTGGGAGTATATACTGGTGCACTTTTATTTATCTGTGAAAGACTTTATTTTGCCCTCATTCTTTGTCTTAGTTACTTTTCTTGTTGCTGAGACAAAACACCTAACACCCATAATTAAAGGAGTAAAGGTTTATTTGCCTCCCAGTTGTAGAGATTTCAGCCCACAGTCGGCTGGCTCCAAGGCAGGGTGGCGTGGCAGAGGGGCATCCCAGAGGAAAAGCAGTCCACAGCAAGCAGGCAAGCGATGAGGGCACATAAGCCCTTTTTCTGTCTCTTATATTTTATGCAGGCCGCCTACCCTGAGGCAGGTGTAGCACTCACACCCTTAATCCTACCGAGAACTATGCCAAACCAATCAGTGGACTGATTTAGTAATCACACATCCTCAATCCCAGCACCACACACTCTAGATCCAGCCACCTCAGGAAAGCACCTGCTGCCACGACTGCATGAGGCTTTGGAGGGACATCTAGACATGAGTCCTAACATTCTTGAAAGATGGAGATAGGGAGGAAGGGGAGAGTTACAGGTTGGTAGTTGTTATCTATTAGCACTCTACAAATATCATTCCAATCTTTGGGCTTTCATTGTTGGTTTTCAGAACACAGCTCTCATTTGTTGTTCTTGTATAGAGAGGCTCTACCTTTTCTCTCTTGCTGCTCTCTGCATTTTCTCCTTATATCAGAGTTCTGAGATATTATTATGATGCACTTAGGATACATTTCCTTTTTCCTGCTTGAGCTACATTTTGTTCCTTGAAAATGCATCATAATAATTTTTATTCATTTTGTAAAATCCACAACCATCATTTGTTACATATTGTCTCTCCTCCATTGTCTCTAGTCTCCTTTGAAACTCTTCGTAACTATACGTACGATTTTCTATTTTCATCTTCTGTATCCCTCAGTCTTACTGCATTGCATATCAGTGTCTCTGCTACATTTTAGGCAGATTTATCAGATAATTTTTCCAGTTCACTAATTCTTTCCTCAATGGTATCTGATCTGTTATTTTTATCCATTCTTCAATTCTTGAAAAATTACAACACTCATTTTTTTTTAGTTCTAGAAGTTAAGATTTTTATTTGCTTCTTACTTTTTGTTATTTTATACTCATCTCTGTAGTTGTTTTGTTAAATTTTTAAATTTAGCAGTTCACGGTTGTCCAAATCTGTTGTTTACTCTCTACTGACTTTCACACTTTCTCCTACATAGTAGCCTAACTTCTACTGTGTTTGCGATTTTGGCACATGAATTCATGGCTTGACATTATTCTGTAGATGCCCTAGAATCTTAAGGAAGTATTATTTCAGGAAAAGTTTGCTTGTGCTCCTGCTGGTGATCAGCGGGCATCTATGAGCCAGAACTACTTCAGTTCTGCTGATGAATTCAACGAGAGACCCAGATTCCACTTCGTGTCACTGCCATCCAATTCTGACTCTCCTCATGACCACATTTCTGTAATGGTACAAACTCAAAGCTATTGGAATTCATCCTGGCAAGCTACTTGCAGGATCTGGTAAACTATCTATTATTCTAACAACTTGCTCCTCCCACTCTCCTGTGCCTCCACCTCTGGAGCTGTGACCTCAGCTGCTAATTCCTAGACCAACTCCACCAAAACAAACGAAGTAGCATACTAAGCAAAATGCAGTAAACTGGGCAAAAAGAAACTCTCCCTGCCACAAATATTCCACTTCCACTCTATCCCTAAATGTTATCTACCAGGAAACTACTCAGCTATCTTTCAAAACTCAACTTAAACATCACATCTAGCTGGTCTTCAATGAGGACATCATACTTGAACCCCTACTAACCCCAGTAGGATTTAGTATTGATTTCCTTCTTGCTCAAAGGGGATTTATTTCCATCTTTTCTTCTTTCCTTTCTTCCTTTATTTTTCTAATTCTCAGAAATGGCAAAAAATGTCTAAAGACTAATAACAAATTTGAAAACTTCTACAGGAAATGGTTGCCAATATATTAAAACATAATAATTGGGAATATTAATATTTGATGACTTCATTATTTCACTGAATATCTATTTAAGTTAGCAAAGCTATTATATTTTCTCTCAACTTTGTTGGTATATAATAACAAATAGAAATTGTATGAATTTAAGATGATGTTTTTGTTTGTGCACTGTCAAGTGATTGCCACAATCAAGCTAGTTAGCTCTGAATTTATTTTCAGCCAAATTGTTTTTTAAACAAATCATCACCTATTCCTTTGTGATCCCATTAGATCCTGAATTTATTTTTATCATAGTTCTCCTAACTTTGATTTTTGTATATGCTCTCCAGACTGCTTAATTGTAAATTTCTTGGAGGAAGTGACCATTTACATCTAGCCCCAGCACATAGCACATGCCTTGTATTTAAGGTATTATTGACACAACATGATTAAACAATGAATAACATCCATAACAATCTCTTTCTGTATAAATAAATGTATGTTTCTATCTTTGTAACAAGTAGTGTTATGCTTTATGCACAAGACTTTATGGAACCTGTTAATGTTAGATAATTGTTGGTGAATAAAAAAGAATCTTAGGACTGTTGTGAAAATTATCATAAAATCTAAAACCATGGTCATTTGCAAAGTTCAGTTTTTTAAAAGGGAGCAACTAAGAGAGAGTAAGATGTTCTTTACTCTACTCATACCCACTTTCACTGGGCTCATAGTTCATTGAACTATTTATCACAAAAATATCTAAATCTCCCAAAGTACTGGAACTTGGTGATTAAATCTAAGAGTTACTTGTCAAGCCTCCCCCCTAAAATTATCAAATGAAATTCTGAGGCCCAGAATTTGTTGTATTTCACCTGTTTTGCCCAGTCAACCTTAGGTCATTTGTTCTTGGTCATTTTTCTTAAATGAATGCTTTTTTGAGGGATTAGGGAGAAGAGGCTGCAATTTTCCCACAATAAACTTTAATAATATTTATTCAGTGGAATATCAATCTTTATTCATGATGGTTTTGTTTATCTACTTCATGAAACAATTTAATCTACATATTCTATTAAAAGTTAAACCTATTAAATAAAGTTCTCCAAATATTGTCTATCATAACCAAAAGTAATGGATTTAGTTTTCTGATTCTGCAAAGACTATTTGATGTCAATATCTTGATACATAGAACTGATGAGTATATTTTTTAAAGGTTTATAATCATTTTACCCTAAAATGTCCAAATAATTGAGCAGAAGAAATTTAATTTCATTATTATTGATCACATTTTAAAAAAAATAAGTGTCTTAGTTACTTTCTTTGTTGCTGAGACAAAATACCCAACACCTGAAGTTAAAGGGAGAAAGGTTTATTTGGCTTACAGTTTGTAGGGGTTTCAATTCATAGGTGGCTGTCTCCAAGGGAGGGTGGCATAGCAGAGAAGCAGAAGGCAGCAAGGTAAGCAAGGGATAGACAAGCCTCTTTCTGTCCCTTACATTTTACCCACCTTTAGGGTGGGTAGCACTTGCAATTTTAATTCTAGTATCCTTAATCCTAGTATCACACCCTTGATCCCAGCAGAATGATGCCAAACCAATCAGTGCACTAATTTAGTAATCGTACACTCTAGATCCAGCCACCTCTGAAAATACCCCAACTATGACTGCATGAGGCTTTGAGGGGACATCTAGGCACAAACCATAACATTCCCCCCTTGGCCCTCCAAAGACTCATGCACATCCCTTTATGCAAAAGGCATTTAGTCCATCTCCAAGAGTTGCCAAAGTCCTAACAGTTTCAGCATTGCTGAAAAGCCTACATCCAAAGTCTCCTTTGAGATTGAAGGCAATTCTTAGGAGCAAGCCCCTAAGAAAAGTTAAACATTTCCGACATACAGTGGTACCTTTCCATTCCAAAAGGCACATGGGGGATACAAAGTCCAAAATCTAGCAAGGCAAACATTAAATCCTGTAGTTCTATGTGTAGCATCGGAGGCAAAGGGCTTGGGTGGCTCTGCCCCTATGGCACTGCAGATGGTGGTAGCTCCCATGGCTTCTCTCTTGGGCTGGTTCTGCTCCCTCCTTGCAGTTTTCCTCAGATGATCCATGTTCCTGACTTCTCCAAATTTCTGGGGTCACCACTGCACCTTCAGCTCCACACTCACAGCGTCACACACTGCCTGTCAGGGACACACTGCCTGGCCTCCCAGGCCTTCTTCTGAAATCTCAGTGGAAGCCTTCCTGACCCCACAACTCTTGCATTCTTCATGCACCTAAAACCAGCACCACATGGATGACACCAGGGTCTGCTGCCAGTTGGAGCAGTAGGCAGGCTTCCTTCTCTCTTGGCTGTAGGGGTTGAATGCCTGGATCGCTGAGCACTCTGAACCAAATCCCGAGGAACAGCTTCCCTAGGCCGCTGCCATTCTGGAACATGGTGCTCTGGGGCTTTCTTCTCAAAGCAAAGTATTTCACCTTTCAAACTCTGAGGCTGCAAACGCTGGAGTCCTGCTATTTCTTATGCTATCCTCAGGCCATCTTTTCTCTTGTCTTCTTCTGAGATACTTGGCTTCTTCTTGTTAGTCTTTTCAGCAACCAGTTTCTCCTGTGTTCCATCTTTGCAGGCCACAGCTTTATTGAAAATTCCGTTCTGGCCAAATTCACAATATTTTGAATCATTCTGCTGGGCTCTTTGCTCTTGATTCCCTACATAAATCTTGCTAAAAGCCCCCAACAATAGCCATGCCACTGCCTAAACATTAGAATGCCTTGAAATTTCTTCTGTGAGATTAATTAGCCCAGCACTCTTAATCTCAGTCTCAGGCAAAGTCTCTGGACATGAGCAAAATGCAGGCAAACTTTCTGCCAAGCCATGACACACATCATCTGGAATCCAACAGCCAATGCAGCCCTTCTTCCCAGAAGAAACTTCTCGAGCCTGATCTGTACTGGCAACTTTTCTATCAGTATTCTGGTCTTCTGAGCTCTGACCAGAATCTCCCATCAAGTATGGACAAAGGCTTTTCAGGGCTTCTTTTTCAGGTGACATTTCCAAACCTTTCCTAATTCTTCCCCTTCCTCCAAACCAGCTCCAAAGCCTCATAAACCACATGGCCAAATATAGTCACAGCAAAGACTCCACTTCTCTGGTACCAAATTCTGTATTAGTTATTTTTCTAGAGTCAATGGTTTGCAAGAGAACAGATTTAATACAGGATACTTACAGATTACAACATTCACACACAAGCCAAATACAGGAAGAATACAGAACATCTGCCTATGCACTGGAGACCCAAAAGATCCAATCAAGGGCTGGGAGCCTACAGCAATGTCCCACGTACTTCCATGTCTGCACTAAAAGACTGAAGAAATCTATGCAGGATTTGATGCTCGCAGCAGAGATAAAGACTAGCGCTCCCCTGAAGCAAACAGTAGCCATCCTCGATGACAGCAAGGCCCCGAGCTTCTTCTGCGATGAGAACTGCTGAGAACCAGACACAACAGAACTTATCCCGGGAAACAGCCATCCCCCATCTTCTGCTCCTGTTCTCCTTTATGTTGTTGGCAATAATCCTCAGGTGGATCTTCTACTCCCTGAACCAGACAAACTCAGTTCAGCTGAGTGTTTCTGCTCAAGTTGACCACAGTAAGTCCACCACAGTAAGACTTATTGTCTACTAAATTTGGTGTCAAAATTGGAGTAATCTTAGGTTGTAGAACCAATGCTAGCAAAAATGACAGAACATTCAGATATAAATTCGTTTGAGACCTGGCAGACAAACGTCTTTCAAATTGAGTGGTTTTCTATTATTGAAATTATATAGTGAATGGGGAACTGGCAGTTAAGAAAAGAAGTGAGACAGATCTTTTGTGAAATGATGGATACAGCACCTTTCCTGGGGTTTCTCCCCTGGGATGATTGAGAAGGGGTGGGAGACAGTGAGGCCACCTATCATATTGGTTTTTGCATTTTTAAATTCTCTAATGTACCTGCTGGATCACAAGAAAATATGACCATGAGACATGTAAGGAAAATTGCTAACAGTGAGTGTATCTCCCCTTTCCATGTTTGAGAACTACCCATCCTTAGAAACTAAGGTAGCTTATGTATTATTCAAATTAAGCTTCATATTTTAAAGTCCTAAATAAAAGCTGGTATGTAAATAAATACTCCTTTTACAATAAAGACACAATGATTTCAGATAAAATAGTTTGAGTCCTAAAAAGTGTATATTTGGTGTAATGTCAGCTTTGGTCCCCTGATAAAATCTATCAAATAGCATAGAAAACTTCATTGCCTTTCCTCATGCTTAATGCCACCCAAATATAGAAAGCACATTGACAGTGTATATAAATGTACTTAATGTCACGATACTACGATTACATAGTGTGACTATGTGCCACACCTTGTTCTAAGTACTATAAATTTATGAGATGATTTTACCTCCCAATGTTGCTATGAAGTAGGTGATATTATTATTCTCTTTTATGGATTAGGAAACTGAGATTTAGAGGAGTTAGGGAACCACCCAAAGTTTTATAGCTACAAAGTATAAGGGCTGCAAATTTGTGCAAAGTTCTTAAAAGAAAGCTACGCAGAAGCCAAATGATTTTTTTCTGTGCCTGAAAAACTGAAAGAACTATTTCAGAATATCACATGGAATATATGACAATTCAGGACATGTAAGAAAGTCAAAGTTCATGAGCACTTAAATTCTGTGGACTATCAACTTTTCTTGAATTGTTTTACTCTTACAGAGGCTTCTGTACTCTACAAGAATAGCAAAGCTGAGAGAATTCATGTAAATTTTAAAAGAAAATATATATCCCCTATTGAAAGCCAGAGTGAAACAAGTATCTTATGTGTTATTAGACTTCTCGCAGAGATGTTTCAGAATGAGTCCTATCTGATTGCATGGTGACTAGCACTTAGTTTCCCCTCCCACCCTGGGGAATGAGTTGCGGCATCCAACCCTCACACTCTCAGATTAAATTTCTGTTGCGTAAGTAGTAGTTTTGTTATTCACTGTGCAAAAGCTATTAACATAATTTTAAAATATTTTAGTTTTTTCAGAGAGAATAACTCTGTTTAACTGAACAATATCAGTCTCTAAGGATTTAGGAATAATATCATCCCCATACTGGATAAATCTCTGCCCCACAACAGTTTTGTGTGAGAGAAAATTAACAGGATGGGGGTGGTTAGAAACAATTCCAGTGAATTCAAATACCATAGAGTTGGTGTATATGTGTATATATAATAAATTTCTATATTGGCCAAAAATTATATTCAAGATAAAGAAGTTATAAATGAAGAAATATTTATAGATCTCAAATGCAGATAGATCATGAGGAAGGGAGAAAGGATAAGCACTCTTTAAACAAGACAAAACGTAATGAGAAAGCATTTCAAAATCAACAATATTGGGAGAAAGTTGAATTTGAGAAACAGATTTCTGATAGACTGGCATTTGGGTCAGCCAGACAATCAACAAGGGGTAATCCAGGGAGGCTATTTCATTCTTCATTCTACTAGAGGCAAAACTGTTGATGTATAAATGTACCTCCTGGTTTCCAATTGTTGTTCTCACTCAGCAATGCAGCATGAAGCCTGGAAAACCACAGAAATTTGAATCTAAGAAGGTATTTTATCTCCCCCCTCCAGGACTGCAGAGTAAAAATATACAAGGGCGCTTTATCTTAGTCCTGTGAATTTTCATAGGCCTCTAATCTTCTTACTTTGATGTTTAAGCTCATGAACTTGACCTGTAGATAGTTGTTTTATCAAAAAAGCCTCCCTGGCACATGTGTCTGGGGCCAATTGGAAGATGGTGGCATTTCTTTCCTCCTCACAGCTGCACACCTTACCCCTCTTAGTTCTTCAGTTGTCAAGAACAGACTACTGTAGCTAACGCAGCAACAATCTGTCCCATTAGACTTTAATGTTCATGTGCTTTAAGCTTCTCATTGAAAAAGAGAAAATGGCATTCCCTCTGCCAACACACACACACATACACACACACACACATACACACACACACACACACACACACACACACTTTTTCCCTCTGAAATCTCCATATCATTTTAACTCCCTTAAGACTAACTCAATCCCAATCTCTTCTGTCAAGGAAAAAAGAGACAGAGCAATGAATTCAGGGCTCTCCAGCATGACTTTTACGTCCCTAAATCCTTAGAGACTTCCTCTGCAACTTTTTTCCCAGCTGTACTTGGAAGTTGTAACAGATCCAGAGACCGTTTTAGAACCTCATTTGTATTGTCCTGACACTCAGGAATCCAGTTTCTGTTAGGGAGATGTCATCAAAGTTGGTGGGCTCAAAACATGACCTACTTTTTAAAACCCATCTGTTAGAAGCCTATAGATTTTCTTGGTTTGTTTCTTTCTGACTGTCTTCAGAAAGGGCAACAGCAACATTCTTACTTTCCAAGGCCATCCCCCACATAGTAATAAAGGGAAGGAGTTTAACATATTCCAAATATGCAGTAGGCATGTTCATATACACACAAACACACGCGCGTGCGCACACACACGCACGTACTCATACACAAGAGATTTTCATTAACCTGGAAGGAGAAGGGTGAGTGCAAGATGTAGTGTTCAGTTTAGTTCATGTATATCGAGGCTATTTATTTTGCTTTAAAAACTTACTCCAGACCAAAGAGCAGCATTAGGAGTTAGAAGCTCGCCACACTTTTACCACTGTGGGGTTTGGATGCTATAGCTCCCATAACAATTAGTTTGCTAAATCACATAGTTCAAAGAAGAGGGGATTAAGAGCTGTTAGAAATTGGTGATTTTTTTTAACATTAGTCACAACTGCCCTCACATTAGTGAGTAGCTCTTTTTATTTTAGTTTATTAGTACATGTGTGTACTACACAACTCTCCATCAGTTGTATTTTAACTTGCTGGCTAAACACACACACACACACACACACGCACCCCACAAAGCCTGTAAATTCCCCCCAAATCCATCATTACTGCATTAGAATAAAGCTAGTAGGGAAGGTAGAAAGGAACGAAGAAGAAAAGGAGGGACGGGAAAGAAGAAGGGAAGAGGGCCTAGGAAAATCAGGAAAGAAAAAGTTAATGCTCATATGTGGCTATTCAGCTAAATCATTCTCCATCTAAAAGTCATATTCCAGACTTTATTGATACTTAATTTCACATTGCATTGACCCCAACTCAGTTTTAGTTACTGATTGAATACTTTGCAAAATGGTTCAGTATCCTGAGGACTGTTTCTAACCTACCACTAACCTTCATTCCAGTCTACTCTTTGACCTCTGTGCTCAATCCCTATCAAATCCCTATTGCCTGACATACAAGGCCCTGTACATCTTACTTAAATCTTCAATTTAAAATTTGTCTTTGCCTCAGTTTGGAGTCTCACAAAATAGCTCTTTCATCTCTAGGATTATATCTGTATTTCAAGTAAGAAGGAAAAAAGCAGGAGCAGAAACAGAAGAAGAGAAGGAGGAAGAGGAAGAGAGGAGGAAAAAAGGTAGCATTTGTAATAGGAAAGATTTTCAAGAAATACCTAAAGCATATTTTATATTATATTGACCTGTAGTGTTCACGTTCACCAAGATCTGCAAGAAAGTCTGGGAAAGCAAATAATTCCCAAAATAAAATCGGGGTTCTGATAGTAAGGGAGGAAGGAAGAATGATCATTGAGTGAGCAACTTCCACTGTATACCGAAGAGCCCAAAACCAGTAGTGGAAAGAGATTACAATGTATTTTGGTAGTGTTCAGTTTAGTTCATGTATATCGAGGCTATTTATTTTGCTTATAACAGAAATTTGATGAACACATAAACTATACAAGGTTAAGCTCTACACAATAGTCTATGATATTACATAAGATTTTGTTAAAACAAGTCCACTCTAGGAAAATGGAATGTATAATATCTTAAATTATTACATGCACACATAACTATTTTTTGTTTTTTCACTCATATTAATTGATTATACAGATTAATGAATTTCATTTTGACATATTTTTACATGCGTAAAACACACTTTGATCATTTTCATCCCCCATCTCCCTCCTTCCTGCCTTCCTCCTTAATTTCACATTGAGGGGTGGGGTTAAATGTATATAATATATTTTGCTCATATTCATCCCTCCTATTACCCACATAAATATTTTTACAATCCTTTTGCTCTCCTTTCTGAGTTCTAAAATCAAGCCATAACTTGCTTACAAAAAGGTGATATGACAAAAAGGCGATATAACATTAATAACTCAGCTGTTCTTTCGAATTAGAAATATTTTAGTGGAGAGAAAAAAAGGCTATCAAAATTATCCAGTATTTTATTAAATATTCCAGGTTCAGGTGCATTTAAAGTGGCAAATGTTTTCCTGTTGAATCAAGCGAAATTTCCATAAACAGTTACATAGCACCATAGTCTGATGTAAAGAAATGTAATTAAAATAAATCAGTTACTACATTAAAATTTGCATTATATTCGAAAATAAATGCAAATATGGCATCTATATGAGCATACATATGTATTCTCTTAATCACTGTTAGGTTCACTCCAGGGGTAAGCATGGGCAGGTGCAATTAATTGTCTTTGTCATGCAGCCTGCAAGCTTGTAGTGGTCACATTCTTTATGTCTAAAACTCTGCTTGGCAGAATGTGCTGAACTGTGGCCAGGCGAATACAATGGAGTTTTTTCCTGACCACACTGAACCATGATGGCAGCGCTCCTTAAAAGGATCAAGGAGAAGTCACCCTTAGGTTTTGCACCAGCAGGGAATCTTTCTATCCTTTTTTCAATTTGTCACCAGTGCCTACCGATTTGGGCTGGTCTCAATTTCTGGTATTCTTATTTTCGGCCCCTGTACTATCTTTACCTTAAAATTTAGGCTCCCAGAGTTCTGTGTTTTTTGTTTTAATTCTAGGAAGCTTCTAAACCAATACCAAAAATGTGTTTCATGCTCAAATCTGAGGCAACTCAGGTGCAGTCCAGGCACCGGGATGTCCAAGCTGCACTTCAGTATGGACTTGCCATGTTGGCTTCAGGCAATTCAATCATTTCTGAATGGAATAATAGCAGCCATCCTCACTTACAGCACTACTCCTTTGTTGTTAAATATTTATTAAGCATCCACACACATTACACAAAGCTAGAGCTGTACAAGCTAAACCACACAGACACTGTCCCTGACTTCAGAGAGCTTTCCTGATACAAAAGACAGGCAGAATCTGGGCACATAAGTACAGGGTAAGGGTACACAACATTTGGGGTTCGTATGTGCTCAAGTGCAAAGGCTAGAACCACATCCCAGTTTGCTGTTTTCTCTGACTGGATATGTTTGCCTTGATTTTAGATTATCTTTGACCATGAATAAACCAAAATTCATTTAAATTTCAAAAATGTTGGATTTCATAACAGAGAATAACCAGATTTGGCCTTCTCTTCTATCGGTACAAAGCGTGTGCCCACAAGTATGTGCCTAGGCATATTCACATAGCAGGTACACCAGATGACACACACAAAGGAGTACTGTGCAAGAGAAAATGAACAGTACCAATGAGATTCTTGCATGTTGGTGCTAACTAGGCACCATGACACCACTATGACACTTATCCCTTAGGGTGGAGGTCAATATGAGACAGAATAACAATGATTTTTCCTGCTAAGAAAATACTTTCTCTGGACAGAAGAGTGTGTTCAGAGAAGAGGTAACCCAGTGAGAGTAGAATGGAAATTATACTGAGTTAATATGTCTCTAGCTATGAAGCCTCAGCCTTTCCCAATGACCTTATGTCAATTTGTATAATGAAGAGACAGTCAATGATGTGAGACATTATAATATTTTTTAAGTGAGCGATAGTTGAAAGTTATCTGGACTCTAGCTGTGTTTCCCTTGTTTGCTTAATCTAGGCTTTCAGTCTTCCTCAAAGATGAAAGTCTGCCATTTTAGCCTCAATACCTCATAATATATGTGTTAAACTCACCACTGCCTCATTATTTATTAATGTCAAGTTATTATGCTAGAGTGGAGGATGGGGAGCTGAAGACGCACAGTGACAGATGTTCCAACAGATCAGCTTATATAATGAGAAGTTGGGCCAAATCTGTCCAAAGGGATGTTTTGTTAAAAAACACACCAACTTCAAAGAAATGAATTGTGGCATCTGTAGCATCCACGGAGCGGTGCCAGCAGAGGCGAGCCGGTCTGCAGACGCGCGGCTCGAGTCTTGCACTGACTGGAGCTTGCAGCGCAGTGACTGGAACAACATCTGGGCTGCAGCAAGCGGGCCAGGACGTTTTAAAAGAGCTCCTGCGGTGCCTCAAACTTTGATTTTACAAAGCTGTGGCGAAAGAAACAGGCTGCACTCAAGAGCTCATGTGTTTTGGCTCACACATTTCATCCTTGGTCACTGTGGAGGGCCCCATTCAGCGAAGGAGTTGGAGGTACACTCTTGGACAGTCACACTCTGTTCACTCAGTGCTGGGGTCCGGACGGGCAGTCTCTGAAAACGGTGTCAAATAAGAACTGCCTCTCGCCAATCTGTGGAAATGACTCTTATTCTTTCTCAGCAAGAAATTCTCCCGGGACGCACTTGTGCAGGAACTTGACATCTATCAGTTGGTTTTGGATAACATGCCAGTTGGAAACTGAACTCTGTGTGTGTGTGTGTGTGTGTGTGTGTGTGTGTGTGTGTGTGTGTGTGGTGGAGGCAGAATATTGTGTACTACAAGTGAGAATTAAGAATATCCAGTAGCCCAGTATTTGTTCTCAGCATCTCAGTGTCCAGAAACACTTGCCCCTTTCTAGAACATTTTTATTGAATACCTAGCATTGTGAAATTGATGTCTATGTGATATATAGTAGAAAGAGTTCTGGATGAGAGAAGGTCTGGGAAGATCCGGGGCTGAATCTCAGCCTTGCAGACCACCAGCAATGTGAGCCCCACTTGAGAACGCTGAGGTCCATAACACATTGCAGGTGGCAGGGCAGCAGGAGAGGAGGGGCCTGACCTCTGGAGCCAGAACTCTCGGGTGCAAATAATGCCATGCCACAGGCCATGTGACTTTGGCACATTATTTAATCTGTCTTTGTTACGCAGTGAGCTACACCCATGAAACGTAAGCGGGGACAATAGAACCTACTGCAGAGGTTTTGTTGTTAAAACCAAATGTGTTAATGTGTATGATAAATTTATAATCTTATGTGACACAGAAAACATTATATAAGTAATTGTTCTTTAAAACTCTCTGCCATTACCACCACCAAATGGAAGGTGATATTCAGAACTAAAGCCATCAGCTATGAACACCAAAGTCTCCCTCTCTAGCTTCTTTTTTGTTAAATATCAGTTTTATTGGTACGTTGAAGATATACAGAATGACCGTATTCTGCATCCTTCACTTTTCCATCCTCGCTTGGCCAAACTCTGTCCTGGATTTCCTGAGTGCGTTGTTTTTACAACTGTGTGTTTGTAGCTCTAATCAATTAAGGCCTTTCCCCTTTATAGCATTTTATATATTATAAAGTTTGGACATTTTCATTCCCAAAACACAACACGGAGCACAGCAGAACCCGGTAGCATGTGATACTACATGTAAATTAAGAAAAGAGAAAAGAAAGCTTGGGAGCCTGCAGAGAAGCCGCTCAGCTGAAAAGGGGGCAGAGGCGCACTTTTCACTGTCACTGAGTACTGCCTGCTGACATCGCACACTGCCATTAAGGTGGGCTTTGATGAAGCAGAGCAGTGTAGGAAAGACTTGGTTTCATCATTTGCTAGTCATGTCTTTGCTAAATTCTTTAATCTTAATGGGTCTTATTTTCCTTGACTGTAAAATGAGGTAGCATTACCCACCTCCCAGCAATAAAATGTGGATATTATAGAAAGGAGGAGAAAAGCTTTATAGAGTATTTGAAATATAGTAAATGCTCAATAAATATCATTTGTGAGTATTATATCTGCGCAATTTTCAGCCATCCCTGGGAGTCATTCATTCTCTGTCTCTCTCTTGTCTCTCTCTCTGTCTCTCTCTCTCCCCCTCTCCCCTCCTTCCCTCCTCTCTTTTCCTTCCTCCTTTTTCTCTTTTTCCCCACCCAAGGCCACAGTGGCACATGTGCAAGACAACTTCAGATTAGATTTAGGGAGGGGGAGGGATGGTAAGAAATGGTCTAAAGAAACAAGGAGAGACAGGAAAATCTCACAGTTCTTTGTCTTTAGTTCAAGCTATAGATGCTTAACAGTGACAATGTCTGCTTCTCATTTCTAATAGAAAACAAGTAGCCTGAAGAGAAACCCTTGGCTATTTACTAGGAAAAAACAAACCTACCTATAAGGAAGTTAACATGAAGACCAAATTCCAAAGAATGTAGGGGAAAAATACCCTTTTTCACAATGTCGATGACCAGAATTCTATGTGCATAAAAGAGCAGGCAAATATGCCAACAAAACAAAATGAATTTTAAAATAATTTTAATCATAGTCTTCATGAGATTTTACATTTGATTCAATCTCTAAAAGTGACAGTCATCTTGGTTGGACATTTTATGTTCACATGTTTTGAGAAAAAGAAGTAGTAAGACATATCATGTATAGGTACATAGTCCCTATGGTGAATGTTATCATTGTGTATACCTAAAGTATACCACTAAAATAAAATTTAAAAACAAGACAGATACCTGGGTATTTAGCTCTGTGGTTAGAATGCTTGCCTCACAAGCACAGGGCCCTGAGTTCAATCCTCAGCACAAGAAAGAAAAGAAAAGAAAAGAAAAGAAAAGAAAAGAAAAGAAAAGAAAAGAAAAGAAAAGAAAAGAAAGAAATGTACTATGAAAAAAAAAAAGAATAACTTACAGAATCATCCCAATGTGGAAGCCCATAAATGAGTCACTTTGGGAACAACACAGTTTTCCTTTCTTTTTATAAACTCACTAACAGCAGAAACAAATCAGTCTCTAGAAGCCACAATGATAATCCTCCTTATCCAACCTATTTTCACTTCAGAATGAAAGATGGTGTTGGGGCCCAGGAGATTTTTCTTGAAGTTTATGGTGGGTCAGCTAAACAGGCAAGCCCAGACTCCTCTTTGATATCTCCCTTTCCCCTTATCTAAGCCAACTCAACTTTACTTTTTATTGGATTTCCATTACTTCACTGTTCTTCATGGAGTCTCAGTTCTTGTAACTGTTACAGCTGATGGTAGTTTAGTACTTTGAACATCATTAATTAAATCATTGCATTAGCGGCCAGGCATATTTCTATCAAAAGTTGCTATCTTGTCCTCCACGCTAGAAGCCTTGGCGCGGTGCCCTCTGTGAAAGCCTGGGTTGCATCTAAAACCATGTGGCAGAGAGAGAAACTAAAGACCATCTTGAGAAGGCTCAGGTGGGGAATAAAGTTCCACTTTCCAGGGTCCAATAGAGAACCAGCTACGTTGGGAACTGCTCCACCAGCCAGCCTACAGGCTCCCACACATGTCTGGGGAATTCACTTGCTTCCACATTACCTTGCTTCCCACTCTCCCTCCAATATTTCTATTATTCGGTAAATAAATTCCAAACCCATCTCAACCATGTCTTCTTTCCAGATTACATGTAACATTGGCATACCATGTATATTTAATATTTATTAGCTCAAAATCATTTTAATGTAACATGAAAGAAATTCCTCTTTTTTAACAATTATCCAAAAGTTGTCTTTATAGGAGTAGAACCCATCTTGAATCACAACCATTAGTCACCTATAAGGATAAATAGACTTGTTTCTTTTTACTGATTGAGTCCTATATGGCTAGTTTGATGGGTATAAGAAGTAAAGGATAGTAACACAAAACCCAAGTATGTGTCAGCCCCATCCTATGACTTCTAAGACCTCACATTCACATTGTTAACATAAGGCTAACAAGGTCATAATAATGGTACTACTTCTGAAGGAGGTCTGATGACTCCATCTCCATCGACTTCTCTTTTCAGTCCTTACTTTTTATTTTATTTATTTTTATTTTTTATTTTTTGGTGCTGGGGATTGAACTCAGGGCCTTGTGCTTGCTAGACACCACTGAGCTAAACCCCCAACCCCAGTCCTTACTTTTTAAAGAAAAAATAGCCTTTTAGTTCTAATTCCCACGAGGCCCTAGGATCCCAATCTCACATTTCTTATTTTTCAATAATTTAGGAATAAAACTGCATATGTTAAAGTGTTTAGTAGATTAGGATTAAGTTTTCTTACTATAGAGCTATTTTTCTCATCCATACTTGAGAACTACAACATTCAGTGTGGTAGTCTCTGACAACATGCGGCTACTGAGCAGTTAAAATGTGGCTAATATAACTACTACAGAACTAGATTCTTAATTTTTCTCAATCTTAACATCAGTTTAATTTTTGAAGACAGAGACAATGTAAAATATTTCTTTATTAAACACAACTTTATTGTTTTGGAAGTGCTACACTGACAATTCAGTGCCCCAATTGAAATGTGCTATTAGTATAAAATATGGAGTTCAAAGACTTAGTACAAAAAGCAAAAGCATGCAAAATCTCTCAAATAAGAAGTTTTATATTAATTACATGTTGAAATGATAATTAGGCTACACTGGGTTCAATAGACTATTAAATTTAACTTCACCTATGTCTTTTTTAATGCAGCCACTAAAAAATCTAAAATTACATGTGTGGCTCATTTTATCTTTTTATTGGGCAACGATAATCTAGAAAGAGAATTCTAAGAAGAACAGAAAGAACACTGCCTATACTGAAATGCAGGGGATGAAGAAAGAAAAAGTAGGAAAATACCGATTTAACCCAATTAACTATATAAAAGAAAAATAATCTTACCTGAGACTAATCCTGGGGCTCACAGTTTCCCATGCGTTTAATCTTCTGCTCCCTGTTAGTCGAACTGACCTTCAAAGACCACACTGGCAGCTTGCGGGTGACAATACTGCCGTATGCGAAGCTGGCTACTCCACGTCTGGACAAGACATGCTCCTCTCCCCTTATCAAGGCGCTTACCAGGGTGTGGTAAACACACTGCTAACAGCAATAGCATTCGATGTCCCACTCCATCCTCCATGGTGTTTGTGGGGGGCTTAATGAGATGGAAGGATTACAGGAAAAAATTGTGTCAAAATAATTCTTTAAAGTGAGACTGTAGATCAAAGTTCACCACTGTCAAATATACAACTTGAGAACAAACTCAAGTGCTGCTATTAATCATGGTTTCTGAGGATCTGATGACACAGATTAAAGTGCTGTAAAGAATACTGCTGTGCATCATGTCTTGCAACTGTCATCAACGCTCCTGCCAAGTGTCCACAGATCAGGGAAAACGCCGCTCAGCATTTACGGGAGGTGTCTCTCACTGAGCTTAGTCAAGAATCTAGGCAACGAGTTTAAATTCACCACAACGCCTCAGAGGGCTGTGCGAGGCCGCTGGTTTCTTAGAGAGGAAGGTCTGGGGAGACTGAGGTAATGTGGAGGTGGAGCGTGGGGCAAGTCAAATGAGATCACATACCGCAGGAATTTCATTACTATTTAACTTCAATCAGCTAGGAATGAAAGTATTCGTGGGTATTCTATAAAATACTTTAAATAATTTGCACTGCACTATATTTCAAAGGCTATGTGATTTTTCTTTAAATTTTAAAAGATTTTCCAAATAGAAATTCATCTTAGTGTTGAAGGTGCCCCACAATCACTGTGGGGCGGGCAGCACATTGGTCCTATTTTAATAGTTGTTCGCATTGTTGTTACAGCATGAATTGAGTTTAACTGCCAAATAAAATGTCTTTTCAAAAGAAGGTCACATTAGATTACAGCATTGCAACAAATGCTATAGTGCACATAAAAAGGCACAGAGAAAGATGGAGCATAGACTTGACATTAACAAAGCAAATAGTTATCGTCGAAGGAATCACAAGTCTACATTTTCTTACAAGGCAGCAACCAAATGCTTATGGGGCTAAACAAGCAAAAGGAGCCAACTTACAGTCTGAATCACGTGCAAAAAGACAGCTTGTCATGTGCCAAACAGTGCCAGGAAAGAACTTGTGCCCTAGTTTACTTGGGGCCACAGTGACACATTCCTAAGGGACTTTCTAGTATTTTGATAAATAATAAGCTGTCTGCTAATGTCCCTTCTAACATAAGGGATGCTTGGATAAAATGTACATATCTCCTAATTTACTTTTTTGGATGATTGTTTTAAAATGCGAATCTGGTCTGAGGGTGTAGCTTAGTGGTACAGTACGTGCCTAGCGTGCACAAGGCCCTGGGTTTTTGTTGTTGTTGTTGTTGTTGTTCTTGTTGTTTTTGGTGCCAGGGATCGAACTCAGGGCCTTGCACTTGCTAGGCTGGCACTCTAACCACTGAGCTAAATCCCCAGCCAAGGCCCTGGGTTTAATCCTCAGCATCACAAAAAATTAGTTAACTTAGTAATGAAAATATGAATTATTTCATTTCTTATAGGTGAGAAACATTCAGTAGCAGAAAATAATGAAAATTTCATGCCTTCTTACCTTTAAATCAAATCAAATGATCTTCCCTTTTTCCTTGGTTAACATCTAAAATAAACAAATATAGAGACTTCTTAAAAATAATGTTAATAGACTGTGTTGATTGGTAGACGAATCAACTGCTTGCAAGTCAGGTCATAATTGCACATATTATTTATCAAGCTCATTTGTGTATCGGGCTTATGTTTGTAATACCATATTTTAGCAGCCAAACAAAAATTATTTTCCATTTGTCTTAGTACAGCAGCATTTGACTTGCAGAACTGAGGGATTTAGGGAAAGCAGTGCCATTCTCATTATGTCAGGAGCAGCAGTACAGCGCGTCAGGTCCTAGCACTGCCCAGATTCCTGCACCCTCACTAGTGCACACTCTCAGAGCACCCTTGATGCCTTTTTTCATTTGGAACATTTATAGTGCAGCAGTTTTACACTGACTATATAATTAACATCTTGTTTCTGCTACTAGATTTTACACTTTATGTGCTCAGAGAAGTTCTCTGTCTTATTTACCACAATATTCCTTGTGTCTAGAATCATGCAGGATTCATAACTGAAGTCCAATAAATACTTGTTAAAGATTAAAAGAATGAATGGACAAATGATTGTGCTATTTATTTTGGGCTTTTTTTTTTCTTTTCTTTTCTTTTTTAGGCAGGGTCTCACTATGTAGTTCAGACTGACCTTGAACTCAGTACGTAGCCTGGGCTGGCCTCAAACTTACAGCAATCCGGCTGCCTCATCCTCTCACGTGCTGGGATTACACACCTGGCCTATTTTTTCAAAACTTTGGGAATTATTTTAAATTTCTCTGATTAGTATTAATGCAGTACTATCAACGTACTGTCATAATGTTTTAAAATTTTTATTGCAGTTAAACATACATAACATCAAATTTACCTTTTAAGACATTTTAAAAGTATGGTTTTGTGAAATCAAATACATTAAACTTTTCTATGCAATCATTACCACTATGCATCTGTAGAACTTCATTTTCCCAAACTGAAATTCCATACTCATTAAGTACTCTCCAGTCTTCTTTCCTTTCAGCCCCTAGCAATCACCATTCTACTTTCTGTCTGTGAATCTAACAACTCTATTTACCTCGTGTAAGTGGAATCAGTATTTGCCTTTTTGTGTTTTGCTTATTTCACTTAGCATAATGTTTTCAAGGTTCACCCACATTGTAATATATTACATGTAGTATAAGAATTTTATCCCTTCCCAAGAGTGAATAATATTCCAGTGTATATATGACATACTGTTTATCCATTCTTCAATCAAAGGAAGAATGCTGCTTTTGTTGCCTTTTCTTTTTCTTTTTTTTTTTTTTGGCTATTTTGAACAATGTTGCTATGAACACGGCATATAAATATCTATTTGGGTCCCTGCATTAAATTCTTTTGGGTATATATCCAGAAATAGAATTGCTAGATGATACGGCAATACTATTTTTCATTTTTTAAGGAATCACTGCATCATTTTCCACAGCAGCTACATCATTTATTTTGTTTTGTGTTGCAATAGTTATTGTACTGGGAATGAAGTAGATCTTATTGTGACGTTGACTTGCGGTTCCCTAATAATTAGCGATATTGAGCATCTATTCGTTTGTTTATTGGCCATTCGCATATCTTCTTTAGAGAGATATCTATTCTAGTCCTTTGCTCACCTATCCTTAGAGTTGTTTTGTTGTTCTGCAGTTTGGGGAGTTCTTCATATAGTCTAGACATTAATCACCTATTAGATATATAATTTGCAAATATTTGCTCCCATTCTGTGGATTCCCTTTTCTATTAATAGTCTTCACTGCTATACAAAATATTTTAATTTGATGAAGTCCAATTTGCCTTTTTTTGTTGTTGTTGCCTACAACCCTGTGTTGTTTTTGAAACACAAAGATTTTTGTGAAAACAATTCTGGAATCAGAAAGACTTCAATTTTAAACCCAAATTTGCTCCTTTATTGCTCCTTTATTGCTGGGCTGGATAGGTCTGGAGAAGTCAGTCCCTTATTTTGCCTCATTTGCTTATTTATAAACTTATACTAAATAATATTTTCCATGATTGGGCATTAAAATTTGTAAAGTGGTCTTGGTATCACAATTCATGTTATAAGAGTATTAGTCAGTGATGTCAACAGTCATAAGAGTTAAATTTCAAATTAGTGGGATGTTCCTGAGCCAATTCAGCTACAAGAGAATGGTGAACTTTGGCATGAGTTAAATTTTACCTTTAAAAAAATAAGTGTATGTTATTTTTCTCTTGGTCTTTGCTACCCCAGTATATTTGCTCCCTTTTTAAAGAGGCCTGCAAAAACTTTTTCTCTGAAGAGTTCACTGCTAGAAATAATTTCTTTTAGCATTTTGAAGTTTTGTACCCACATCTCCAGGGAAACCAGCTTCAGGCGAGGAAAAGCTGACAGTTTTGCTTCCCTTTTTCTAGTTTCTAAAAGTAAACTCCTAATATCACCAAGTCTTCCACGGGCTCTGCCTCAGCTCTGAATCCCTCATTGGCCCATTTGTGCTAGAATGATGTTCACTACAAGCAGATGGCAAAAAGAAGAAAAGCTGTGTTGAAAAATGTTTTGATGACTGTTTCCGTCAATCAATTGCTGTCTGCAAAGTAAAATTCACCCTTAAAATGACACCATCTTCTGGGTCAACCGCCACTCACACGGTTTTTCTCAGAGCAAAGGTTTTCTGTGAAGTATTTTGAATCCCCACCAAGAGAAAAAAAATATCAACAAGAAGCATCTTCTCCATACTCTGTTTTCCCCCTTCTCTTCTTTGTCCTTCCTGTTTGTCAGAATTATTTCCCTAATGATTATTAATGCCCTAATCTCCTTTTCATGTTGTCAGATGCCATTTAGGCATCAGAAAACTTAGACTTCATCTCAGCTTGTCACTTGCTGGTCAAGTGGTTTGGGGCAACTTTAACTTCTGTGGGGCTCAATTTCATTTATGAAGTGTGAACAAAAACATCTCACAGAATTATTGGAAGGACTAAATGAAATAATATACAAGAATAAGTACTATGTGCTTATGCAAACTCTAGTTGTCTTTTATACCTCATTTAAGAAACACTCTCCATTGATTTTTCCCCATCTTTCCCAGAAAAGAATTATGTTCTTAATATATTTAATGGAAATAAGACAAGAGAAAGAATCACTTTCACAAATAAATGATTGGTCTGGTTTGATAAGGGAAGGGAATTAGACAACAGCGGACAAGTTTCTCTTCAGAGAGAGACAGACAGAAAACGATAAGGATAAAGGGGCAGGGCATGAGTTTCTCCCCCACAAAGTAGTCATAGACACACCCTGGACTGTGTTTCCTGTTCAGAATTAATAGCTGCTCTTCCCAAAACAAAATCCTTCAAAGGAGATTAGTAACTTCCCAGAAGGAATTTTTATGACTTCTACCTGATAGAAAAGAAAAAACACAAGACCTAGGTCACGGATGGACAACTATGGGACAAGATCAACTGAGTGGAGAACAAGGGAATTTCTTACGTGCTCAATAAACCCATTCACTCTGAATGAGTTAGCTGGCAGAATCATGCAATGCTGGTCAGTCATCATAGTCATAGAATTACCACCCACTCATAACAACCCTGCATAAGCACCATGCACATGGTGGGTGAACTGCACATCAAAGGAGCTAATCTCCACATTCCCCATTATCCATACTTCTCTTAGGACCCACATTACTTGAAGTTATCTTAGGAGCTTCACTGTCCAATATGGTAGCCATTAGCCACATGGGATTAAATTTAAATTAGAATTAATTTGTGCTAAATAAAATTTAAATTCAGACCCTCAGACTAATCCCATTTCAAGTGATCAACGGCCATATCAGCTAGCAATCACAGTATTGGCCAGTGTAGGTAGAAACTATTTACATCATGCAGAAAGTTCTTGTGGACCATATACTTCCAGAATACTTAGCTCTACTTCCACCACACTTCCGTGGCCTTTGCCAAATGGTCTCTCATCTTCACAGCTCTCCTTGATCTCTTTTGTTTCTCATATAACTCTAGCCACATCTTCTGATGTTCCCAACACCCTTTGCATTTATCTCTCTTTTAACACTGACGACACTGTAAGACCACTATGTATTTGTACAGTGACCCCCTGATGAGGCTCCAGACTCCCCCAAAACAATGATTTTTTTCTTCCTCCTTATGGTATCTCTAAAAACAGAATCCAGAATATGGGAAGTGCCCAAGAAATGCTAAATGCAGGGATGAGTGAGTGACTGAACTTTGTGTAAATAAGCAAACAATTATGTTGAGGAACTCAGAGAGTTACTCATCCCCCTCCCTCTGCAGTTGTGACAGATGTATCTCACACATAGAAAACAGAAAAACATACAGAAATAAAGCACGGTGCTCTTAATCTGAGCAAAACCTGGTACACTCACAAACAGAGCTATGGTGAAAACATGAACTAGGAAATTCTAGAAGGCCTCCTGCTTTCTTTATCCTTCATCTCCCCCAGTCTATTATTTTAATTCCTAACCTCATAGGTGGCTTTTACTACTAGAATCCAAGGAAAACCCAAGCCAAAGTCCTCCATATGTCGCAGAGAGAAAAAAAAAAAAGAACATGCACATCCCAAAACATAGCGCTTCACTCATCTAAGCCACTCGCCCCTAACATGGTGCCAGCTGCTAATATTAACAGATATCTATAGTTTTTCTCCAAGCAAAAGTTTTCTCCAAAATGTCTTTGACCCCCATTAAGAAAGAAAGAAAAAAAAATGCCTTTCAGAGAACTTGTAATCCTTGAGGGCTTGGAGAGGTCTCTAGTTGCTCTTGTATAATTTTATTATTCTGTATTGGAAAACAAACTTTTTTAGGAAAATATTTATTGCCTTAGCAACTTGCTTGTACAGATGCACAACAAATAACCTGGAAGCACCAATGTTAGTAACCTCATATGACAATTGTTTTAGTGCCCCTATTCTGTAACTACCAGGATGCAAAACGCTCATCTCTTGTAAAGGCTGGGTTACTCTATCACCTGAACTATCTCACTACAATCAGCAATATGTCTATGGTTAACTCAGTACCCTAGGTCAGAAAAAACTCATTTTCCCCATGTCGTTTCTAAATAGTTCCTTCAGTTAATCTCTGAAGCTGTCTGGATTTTGCAATCTCCAAGGTGTATGTGATACCTTCTTCTCTTAGAATAGTTCCCCTTTAGAATCACATAACAGCCTAATAGCTTTGGAAGAGGCTGGTGATAAAATACAACATAGGGAGGAGCATGTTAAATAGATGCCAATCACAACCTTCTTGTAGGGTCAGAAAGGACCCCTTGGGAGGGTTAAAAGACCCAGGCCCTTTTTTGAGGGTGGAAACGCAGGGTCTATATGGCTATGAGCAGCAAACAAGTTTGAATCTGGCAGCCTGTGGTTTCACACTTGTGTATGTGCAAGCTACCACCACCCTTCTTAAGTTTCCTTTCAAGTAGGTAACTTCCCCAAAACAAGCTCCTCTGAAAAATATCCATTAGCCCACAAGACCAAACCCTTAGCAACAAACCCAACATCCAATGAACCCTGTGTCGACTCTCAAAGCAGTGAAGACAAGATCACTTACCCTGTAAAACAGGACAGACGCCCCAGAATTGACAGTGTCTCAGCTCTGGGCATCTCCATTCCTTGCCTGGGGTGACTTTGTACCACCTCCCACAACACCAACAATCAAAGTACTTTCACTTCAAATGGTCTTCTCTGACTCCACTTCTTCTTTCTAGATCAGAGAGAGACAGGCCCAGTGAGAATGAGTCTGAGGACCCATACACCCCAGACCTACCAGCTGTAACACTCTGATTATAAGACTGCTCAGCAGAAAAAATGAAAGACTAGAAAAAGAAAGAAGCCTTTTCTCTTCTCTTTCTTTCTTTTTTCTTTTTAATTTTTGTTGTTGTTGTTGTTGAAACTACAGTCTTCTGTGTCTTTGGTGTCTTCTGTGTCTCATTTGATATGGCAAATTGGCAGCTCACCAAGCAAAACCTGCAGACAACACAAATTTGAGATTCATACTAGGCTGAAAGACCTGCTTTGTTTATTCATTTATTCATGCATTTATTTATGTATACACCCCTTTATTCTTACTTTTCATCCCTTTTTTCTTATTTTAACTTTTTTAAATTTTTACCAAGAACATTGGTACATTGCATATATAATGATCATAATCCACATGGTTATTTTGTACCTGTACATGATGTATCTTGGTTTTCCCCCCTCTTTCCCCCCTCCCCTCCCATTCACCCACCCCTCTCTATTTGCAACAAGTTTATTTACACTTTTCCATTTTTCCCTTTTCATCTTACTTTTCTTTTAAATTTCTTCTTTATCCCCCTTTTCCCTATCTAGTTCTCCTCTCTTTTGAATACTCTTTTTTTTAACATAATATCTATTATACCACTTTGTCCTTATTTACGCTTATGGTTTCTCATACCAGAGAAACAATTCGATGTGTACTGATAAGTGTCACCCCTTTAATAGTCACTTTTTTATCTTTGTTAATTGCTGAGGCCAAAATAAATTTTATATAGCACCTTTCCATGTGGATTCTTGTCATAGGTAAACTGGCCAATATACATGAAATGGATATGCGACATGTGAAGCTATATTAAGAGAAGTATGCACAGAGTACTGTGACATTTTAGAAGAAGAGTTTCTACTCAGGAAACAGTGATAGGAGGAATGGAAATTGGGAATGACTTCACTGAGGAAAGAAATCCTTGAGTAAGTCTTTGAAAATGAGAAGACTTAAGTGGGTGAGAACATTGGGGATTGAGAGAAATGAGTGTAGAAAGATAAAGTTTGAAAATGCTCAATGAGGACTGCTAAGGAGATGGTCACTGAATTTGCCGATTCTATTCTCTGAAGCTTGTAGATGGGTTAAAATGACTACTTCTGGAGGTCACATGTGTCTCCATGTCTCTCTTTCTTGTTCTATAAGGACCTTCCAGTCCCAAATTTTTATCTCCCTGCCCTTTCCATATCCTCAAGATAAAACCGTAGACAGCAAACATTTGAACATAGACAATTCCTAGTTCTTTTTTTTTTCTATACACCAAGGTCATCATACTCAGAAAAACAAAATGAGCAGAAGCTTGTAAGAGAGTCCATCATGATGTTAAGTCACTGTAAGCTGAACTTCACTAAGGCCAGTGTTTTACTTTTCTTGTTGCTGAAACAAAATACCCAACACCCACAAGTTAAAAGAGGAAAGGTTTATTTTAGCTCATAGTTTGTAGAGGTTTCAATCTATAGTTGACTGGCACCAAGGCAAGGCAGCATGGCAGAGGGGCACAGGAGAGGAGAAACAGTCCATGGCATGGCAAACAGAACGCAATGAAGAAGCAACAGCTGCGGACCTCCCTTTACCTTTTGTTCCATTCAAGCCTATTGGTTGGTACTACCCACACCCAGCATGGGGTTTCTTGTTATCCACACCCAGCACTATGCTAAAGCATCAGTGGACTAATTTAGTTATCACACACCCTTAGTTCATATTCTTACACCCTTAATCCATATTCACATACCCTAAACCCATCCACCTTCAAAAAGCCCCACTTTTAAGTGCATGATGCTTTGGGGGAACATCTAGATACAAGCCAAACAGCAAGTACTATTGGGGCTTCGCAACTTTCCGTCATAGAAGCACCTTTTAAGATTCTTTTTATTGTTGCAGAGTGAGAGCTTCTATTTTGTTTGAAAAACACGCTGTTCAACTAACTTTCCCTTGAAATTGAGTTAAGTAAATTAAGGCAAATGAATCTGCAAATCTCTGCAATCTATTTTACCAAATACCTTTAAGAAAAATGTGCACGAGATTTCGCAAAGCCCTAAAAAAGCAAGGTTTTCTTTTCCTGCTAATAATAAATATCTCGTTACAGTTCTGTAAACAGAGCCAAATTTTTTTAAAAATGAATTTTAAATGACATTAAGGTTTCCAAAGAAAACCACAGAACAAACTTGAAATTAAGGTGATAATTTATCCCTGTTGTACCTCGGCACATGACCAAGCAGTCTGCAGTGACTATCTGGGATATGTACCATCCAAATAAGGGTGAGGACACCAACTCATAGAAAAGCCCAAAGGCAACACTTCTTCCTGCCAACTGTGAAATACTGGAGTATGAAGTTTTCTTTTTTCTTCTAACAAACCAGCATTTCAACTTTTGTAAGACATTTGCAAACACCAAGTATTGTTTATTATTATACCCCAAATGCCTAAAGTGATGGCAAGCAAATAGTAAATCCTTAATAAATATTTTGGATTGGATAAATATTGAAAAATGCCAACAATTTCCATGGCTCATGATGTTTTAGGATGCTTTTATCTTCCCTTTAAAATATTGAAGAATAACGTATTTCTCCAAGAACATTTCAGGCATGTTGGGAAGAAGGATAATTTATCAAGTACTATTAAATTTGTATACCCAGAAAGCACTTTTAAAATTCACTTCTGCTGCTGCCGCTGCTGCTGCTGCTGCTACTGCTACTGCTACCACTACTACTACTATTAAGAATTTGAAATGCCAGATTAAATGAATGTATCAAAAAATCAATACATTGGCCTCCACAAAAAAACCACAACCAATGGAAGAAAAAGAAATTGGGCTTCCTCAAAATTTAAGGCCTTCTGTGTTGCAAAATACACTATCAAGAAAGTTTGAAAGACAGCCCGCAAAATGAAAGAAAATACTTGCAAATCATTATCTGATAAGAAACAAATATCTGCAGTATACAGAGAACTCTTACACCTCAATAATAATGAAACAACCCAATTAAAAGATAGACAAAGTATCTGAATAGGCAGATTATTTCTCCAAGGAAAATATATAAATGAACAATAAAACACAGAGAAAGATGTTTGAACATATTAGTCATCAGGGAACTGCAAATCAAAACCAATATAAGGTATCGCTATATGGTCATTAGACTGATTGTAATTTTTAAAAGTTTAATAATAACTCTTAGTGAGAATGTGGGGAAATCAGAACCCTCCATTACTGGGAAGTATATGAAATGGTACAAGTACTTTGAACCACCTGGCAGTACCTCAGAAGATTACCTCAACACTCTACAATTCTACAGTTCCCTAGGTATATACTCAAGGGAAACGAATACCTTGTGCACAGAAATTTATAGCAGCATTATTTATAACAGCTAAAAGTCAAATGTTCATCGAGTGATGAATAAACAAGTTGTGTATAAACTACAATGTATATACACCGCACTAAAAATATGAAGTGTATTGAAAATGCAGTGAATGTTTAAATTTAAAAATGTTTTATTACAGTAAAAGACACATTGTCATTAATTCTCCTCAAATAAATAAAAAAGAAAAACCTCCTCCTTGCTTCCAACACTCTTATCCCACTGTTCCTGCCAGTTTGAAGCAGTTCTGGAAGTCCTCTTTCACGACTGTCTTTAGTTGTGCTGTCACGGCTGCCTCCACACCCTGAATCAATTAAAGAGGTTTACCTTTCACAGTCATTTTGACTTTGAGAAGAGCTAGAAATGGCACGGTACCAGATCAGGTGAATAAAGTGGAAAAGAAGACACTGTAATGTTTTTAATAAACCTATTTTTATGTTGTATGTTACTAGGCAGCCACATGCACAATATTTTTGATCAGAGATTGTAAGGACACTCAGGAAAGAAGAATTACTTGCTTTAGAAAGTGGCAAGAAAGATGGGATAAGTGTATTCAGAGCAAGGGGGAGGTTTGGGGTTTTTTTTGTTTTTTGTGGAGTTTTTTGGGTTTTTAAAACAGGATCTTGCTAAGTAGTTCGGGCTGCCCTTGAACTATATAGTCCAGGCTGGCTTCTAACTCCAGGTGATCCTCCTGCCTCAGCATCCCAAATCCTGGGATTATGGGTGTGCACCACCATGCCCAGCTAAAGGGGAGTTTTTTGAGAGGCATTAATGGCAGTGAATTTTTTTACCGTAATAAAGTTTCTATACATTCCTTGTATATGTTGATCACATCCATAAATGAATTGATATTTGCCATAGCATGTATGAACCTTGAAAATATGGTAAATGAAGGAAGCCAGTCACAAAGGAACACATATTCCATGAACCCATTTACATGAGATGCCCAGAATAAGCAGATCCATAGGGCTGAAGGTACATTAGCGGTTGCTGCTTTGGACTTGAGCTTAAGAAAGGAGTTGAGAGGAAAGGGGGTGACTGTTAAGGGTTTGGGCTAGAAGTCTTTTGGTTGGGTGATGAAAATCTTCTAAAACTGATTGTGGATAATTACACAGCTCTGTGAATATACTTGAAATCTTTAAATTGTTCACTTTAAATAGATAAATTGTGTGTGTGAATGTGTGACTTATATGACGCTGTTATCTAGAAAAAAATATCTTGGCCTTAATAATAAGTTATTCTCGTGACCAGAATAATATGAGTCAGAAATGGCCTAAAATATCTGTGGTGATCTAGTCTTGTTTAACCTCAGTAATAAATTGCTTCACGTTATTGTATCTGAGTCTCAGCATGAATTAAACCCTTCAAAAAGACAAGCCCAAGTGTTTTTGCAAGGATTGAAATGTATTTTGAATAGGTTTGGAATGATCTCTAGATATTTTACTAGATCATCATACTTTTTCCATATTATTTATGCAATGCAATTAAGAACATCATATTCTATTCACTATAAAGTAGAAAATATATTATAAAGTATAGCTTTCTTTAAATATGAAAATACTAAAATTTGTCCTACATATCATAACTTAATGAAGCATAATTCATTTAAAAGATAAACTTTAAGTGATCTAATAATTTTAAAATTATCATGGTACTATTGTATTCTTTGTAAAGATATAGATATGTAGATCCAAAAAGCAAAAGACATGTAAGTTTCAACTTTCCCATATTGAGAAAGCTAAAACTCAGGAGACTGAGGTAGCACTCAGGTGGGCTGAGGCAGGAGGACCTCCTGGGCTACATAGTTCAAGGACAGCCTGAACTACATACGGAGATCCTGTCTCAAAAACCAATCCTTCCCAAACGAACTTCCCCCCCATTCATACTCAAAGATCATATAAATTTGAAACCAAAAGGAATGACAAAGATTCTTTTTCTAGTTACGCCTTTCATATATTAAAAAAAAAAAAAACCTGAGACCTAAAGTAGTTACATTTTCTCTCCAAATCATGATTGAGAATTACATGGTTTAAAGGCAGCTTCCTTAATTCTCAAGGTAATGCTGTTTTCACCATAAGAAAATTCCATAAAAATAAAACACCTGAAAATCCATCAGCATGTAGAGGGATACTAAGTTTAGCATCAGTTGGACATTTCCTTATTTGTGCATATATATTATTTGTTCATTTCTATCATTTATAGTTCACTTTTGAACTTTACGCTGCTCCTAGAATACTATAATCATGTACATCTATTTAACTGCTCACCACACCCTCAACTTATCTGAGCATTTATTTTCAAACAAGATGATCAATGGGGTTAAAACACATGGTAATAATTTAATAAAATAATTTAATTCCTAACAGAAAGCTTAGGAAAATGCTCACGTAGATGAGGCAATAAATTCCTTATGCAGAACCCCAACACTTGCTACATTTCAAAGCAAAGGCTTCTTGACACACTTCCAATCAGCACGTCACTGTAGCATTCACCCGTTCTGTCACGGCTTCTGAAAGAATTTCAGGGAACGGCTGCTTTCAATGGCTCTGCACCAGGACTTCGTGGGAATCTGTAGAGTTCAGTGAGGGAGCTCTCTTCCGGCACCTTCTCCTTCCCCTCTACTCTTCTCAGAATTGGCCTACTGCAAAAATTACTCCTTTTTTCCTGCTATCAAACCTCCAGCTATCTTCAAAGCTACCATTATTTTACACAGTAAGGTGTGAATTATTAATAGGATTAAGTCTGAAGAGTGACGAGGAGCTATTTGCATTTAAAAAGCGAAGTTTCTATTTCTCCAAACTTCCTTGATGTAAAGAGTGTGGTGATCTTTCTCCGTACCTCCTGTGGGGGCCAACAAGGTCTCCTGACCCCCTACATTCCAGAAACCAAGGGTCAGCAACTGGGTCCCCACTTGCGAAAAGCTGCTGACCTCTGTGAGGGAGCTGGTATGGAAGCAAGTGTTAATTTTCAGAAAGTGACTGCTCTTGATAGCAGCAACCTCATCCCATCGCGATGTCCCCTGGAATGTTTTCCAGTCAAGGGGCCAGAAGCAATCTGTCATCACCAGTCAGTGTGCAAGGAGCTCATTCTTGTGTCTTTGCCTTTGTCTGCTGGACCCGAAACAAAACATCCACCCGCCCTCCCTCTCTCACATCCAAATCTTCATGTGTTCAACATCTGTCAGGGCCTCTACCTTCAATGACATGGTCAGCACACCAAGAATTATATTTAACACATGAAGAATGAACGGCAGGCCTGTTTCTCCCTTCTTTGTAATTGAGAGCTATCGAATTTGTGTTTGGGGTTTGAATATGTGTGTGTAGTCTTGGAACAGTATTTATCGACATTTAAAATGATTACCTTCCAAAATCATAAAAAGGTTTAATAACACACTTTAATATAATTTCTTAGCCATTTTTAATAAAATACAGATATATAATTATAATTATCAATGTATGTCATTTAATATAACAATAAAAGGTTAATCTTTGAAGTGACATGGTGATTAATATTTACAGTAAAATCTAAAAGAAATGGCATTTGTACAATATTGCTAAATTTTACCAAAAAAGACTAATAAAAATTCTACTTATATTGTGGTGTCATTTCAAATTATCAACAGCAAAAAGAAAATGCTCTCATTACTAATACATATGAATATAAAGCACTGCTTTCCTTGATTTTTCAAGATAGAAAAGCATTCCCCATTAAAAGTATACCAAGAACTAAGGCTAGAACAAGCACATCTCAAAACTTTCCCCAAATTCTTGTCAAGCCATTAACATCATACACAAAATCTTCTATAGATCTATTGCAAATATTTCATGTTCTTTCATGCTAATCTTAAGATTAAAGATCAGTACTAATTTGATGAACTGTTTAGAATCTGAGAAAATTTGTCACTTATCTCTAAACAGAGTTATATTCTGTGCAAATTCTTTTCAAACAGTATATTCCCCTAAACATCTAACAATGGCAATCATTTAAAGTAAAGAAGTAAATCACAAGCTACACCCTTTCCTCATCTAAACTGGTAATGAGTGAAAGCAACTGTTAAGCAGTGAAAGGAAATCACACATTTTTCGCTTGTCAAATATATTAAATGTATTTGGTTGATGGGAAGACATGTCGTTTTAGTTTCTCAACAGAAGGGCTGTATGCTTCATCATCCATTCTTAACTGTTCTGATTTATCTCATAATGTGCTATCAAAGTCACTTATTTTGGACTCACAAAGCATGTATACATTATTTTAGGGACTTTTTAAAAAAAGTAATGCTATTTTCATTTTTCACTTCAGAGATTAAAAATGCTGTTGGGGTTAAAAGTTTTACAGTTCTTTTATCATAATTAGTATCTTCCTCCTTAGTACTCCAAGAGGGCTTTTATAATAATGGGCTTTGGCCTTTGACTACAACTCCCACAAGACAGATTGCTGGTGATAACCCTCTGAAATTCCTTGCAGCTTTAACACCATAAAGGCCTAGGACCTGTCTGTTTTGGACAAGATTCAGACAGCAGGAGAAGGTTAAGGAGGGGAAAGTTTCAATTTGTAGGAGTTACCAGACATAAATATGGTAAACAGCATAAATGTCCTTTCTTTACTCATAGACCATGGATCAGGAGGCTTTAAGATAAAAGACAAAAAAATCCTAATGAAAAACCAAGCCACATGAAAACCTAAGGGAAGTTGATGAAATTATTTCTCTGTGTTTAAAAAGATAAGCATTTTTCACTGGAATAAGAGAATATGACAGTGATTTATTTCTTTTTCCCATTACTCATATATTCCTTCTTCTGTGGTAGAAACTGAAATTTAAGAATGTTTATAGAATATTCTTTAGTGGCCTATTTAATGAACTAAATAAAACGACCCCAAAATCCAAAATACTGGAAATTTGTTCCCTGCCTGATGGAAAGTTTAAAAAAAAAAAAAAAACACATAAGCTTCTCCTCCACCTTCCTTGAAAATAATCAGTGGAAGTTATGAATTTTATAGATTTGAGGTCATATAATATCTGCAGTAAATAAGGATAAGCAGGAATGCAAAAGCTAATCCACATTACAAACACCTCAGAACTAATACTAAGACTTCAACTGGCTTTTCCAATTTAGGTTCCCACACTGTATCCAAGAATTACAGAAATCACAAGACTATAACTTAGTCAGTATGAACTGTTTAGACCATTTTTCTGATAAATAAGTAATAAGTTTTCATCTGGTTAGTATCATTGCCAAGTTTCAAGTTTCTTACTCTGTTTTCAAAAGAAGCTAAGAATTTGATTAAACATACTACATGTATGCCAATACTGTGTGCAACTGGATGAAGTAGGGGAAAAGACAGAGGCTTCGATATGCCACATGTTCTATATATACAGTATACACATATACCATAGACAGTTTACAGTCTCACCATGAGAAGTCCAAGACCTCTGTGAGCCTTCATTTTCTATCATATGTACATTTTACAAGCTACAGATAATTTCCTTCCACACTGCTTTAAAAAAGACTGAAAATACATCAGACGGATTCAAATGTAGTTTAATTTAAGGGCTTCATCAGACCATATGTGCAGACACTTGAGATGATGACAGAGTTAAGCTTCCCAGGGTCCTAGAGTCAAAGAAACTCTGCTGACCCCCACTGCTAAGCAGGTGCACTCCGTCCACAGGGGGTAACATCTGTCGATCGGTCATGGTCCCACTCGGTGAGGACCCCAAGAAACTTCCTTGGGAAGAAACAATTTTCTCAGGACTGGCAGCCAGTTTAGGGGATGTGGAGAAGTTATATCCATACAAGGCACAGGGGCTGTGTAACCTGAAGGTGTTATAGGAACCCTGATGGGTCTGCTGAGTAGCAAAGGCGTTGCTGGACGGTGAAGGCATGATGTACTGAAGCTGGGGGGACATTCCCGAGATCTGCATGGACAAGCTGGTCTGTGGGCAGCTGAAGGTATCCCCATCAGTGCTGCCCATGGACATGTTCACGGAGGTGCTGCTGGTCACACCCACATAGGAGGGAGTCCTGGGTGAGGCGAAGGTCTCGCTGGTCTGGTTGGTGAGTCTGTTGTAGGTCTCAGCCAAGGATGTGCTGTACCGGTTGAGGGTGAGGCCTGAGCGGGCACAGGCAGAGTAGTCAGCGGGGGCCAGACTACACAGCTGGCTGGTGTTGGGCCCCAGATGGAAGGCAGGAGAGGAACAAGAGGAGCCAGACAAAAGGTGAGGGTGGGTGGCAGGAACACCATTCCCAGTACCTTGGAGCAAGGCGGAAGAACTTGCATTCCCTATAAAAGAAGTTGAAAAGTAAAGAATGACTCCACACCCGTCTTCTCCTTTTAATTTTGTAAATACAGGGTAGACATGGCTTGTTACCAGGGTGGCAGGGTGCTACGAAGACGAAAAGGAGATGGTCTCAGCTTTCTAGAATTCAGACTGAAATAATTTAAGCACGGATCTCAATACTTTAAGGCAAATTATCCTCCTAGGGAATTATGTATTTTTGTATTGTAGAAAACATAAGATATTACCACATAGAACTTTCACACTTCCTCCCTTAATTAGCTTTCTCAAAAAAATTTATTTACTGCAATAAATACGGAAAATACTGAATATACCAACAACTTTATAAAGTATGAATTTCATCTTAGTTTGTATCTTGTTCAAAAAGTATAATCAAGACCTCTTTTCTACCCATATTTTAGCTTTTCTTTCAATAAAGCTTACCCTAAGTCAAATGTTTTCTCAAAAAGAAAAAGTTACTCAAAGGAAAAGCCGAACTGGCCAATGGCCCACTGTGCCTCGGACTTATCTGTGGCTTCTACAGAAAGTATTGCATCAGTGACTGTGGGACCATGCAGGCCTTGGCCACAGAGTAGAGTAATAGTCTACTTCCTCAAAAATGCTATTTCCAACCAGAAAGCAGGCTGGTAAATCACATGTGAAACAAAAGCAGAGGTCTACCTGACCTAGACACACAGAGACGGTGGTTAATCCTGAATCCAATAGATAACAGTGATGGTGGCTGACTCCCCTTTTCTGGATTTCCTGGCAGATTGATGCTTGCGAACATTACAGAACTCAAGGGGAGAAGAGAATTCCAAGGGCCAGATGGGTTGTAAAACTTTCTAGCAACAGTGTTTTATATAGCTTCTCAAAATAATCTAAAAGCCCAACAGAACTAATGATAATAATCTAAAATCCAACACGTGAACTTCTCACTAGACGTTCCTGCTGGCAGGATCCTGGTAAAAAGCCTGACTAGAGGAGCAAGCAGAGAGTTCTTCCCTGCGAGGCCATCCTTCCCTGAGACTCACAAGCCTCGGGCTTTGGGGAAATACTCAAATAAGAACCAGCGAGACACCAGAGTGTGCCAGGCCTCATCATAAACCCAACAGGAGAACACTGCCGATTCCTTTCTTCCTGAAGGGAAGGAAGAAAGAAGCTAGCAAGAGAGGGTGGACCAGGACCACAGTTTCTTATAAAATGTACCTCGCCTCAGAGCCCACCACTCACCTCTCATTTTAATGAAATTTAAGGGGGTGGTAAAGTTCATGAAATGTATAAACAGCCTAAAATGTCTAAGGTTTAACTTAGGACTACAACAACCACTTTTCATGACCAATTCTCATTCTATAAAGAAAAGAGATGGATTCCAGAGTAGGAGGGATGCTGGTGATGAGGTTACCTTCCTGGGTGTAAATAATGATTTCTGGATTTTTTAGTGCCTGTGTTTCTAGGCAGAAACTGACAGACCCAGGAAAGTTTGTGAGTTACCTTGCTTGGGAATTCCAGGAATATCTTCAAAGGTGAGAGTCCGTAGTGAAGGTCGCCAGAATGCATATGACTCCACCAAGGCTTCCAAACCCATGCTGAATGGAAGGGTCAGGGTGGGGGTGGACAAGTGAAGTCTAGTTAGAAGCACTGGAGCTTTCACCAGTAATGAGCATCTCAGAAAACAACACTGGTACTGTCAGAAATCCCCGACGCTGGCACCTTAGGAACTTGCCACAGGCAGAAAGTGTTTCAGAGGGGCGGCACGCAGAAGCTGCTCAAGCTGTTTGTTGACATTCTCAAAAACTGAATCTGCCTTGGTTGCTGAAAAGCTGTTCCTCAGGCTAAGGTCAAGGAAGTCCATGCTGGCTGCTGCGAGTCCAAGAATCTGCTGTGGTATGGAATGAACTTTCTCTCTGTCACTGGACTTCCTGCCACAAAACTATGCTCCCGGAAAAACCTCTTCTAAAAGGCATTCTGCCCACCACTCACTGTCTCAGCAGCCATTTCAGAGGAGCAATCACCCAAAGAAAACCAACTTCCACTCAGGGGCCACAATATTCATCTCCGAGGCTGGGCTGTGCACCCGGCAACAAGAGGGCCAGGAGGGGGCAGCACTGACCGCTGCCCTTACCGCCTGACAGTGAACCGGAGTACAGCAGGAAGTTCTCACATGGCTAGCAGGTATATGGAGTCAGTATTAACGTCACAAATTATTTTAAAGCCTCAACATAAATTCTTCATGAATGTATGCTTAAAGAGATGAGGTAAATTGATTCTTTACATGACATGTATATTTTACAACTAAAGCAACTACTTCAGATGCACATATAAATCCCTTACTACACAAGATTGAGAGGCTTCCCTTTCTCATATGACTCTAGGTGACTAAATCCTCTAGATTTTTGGACTGAAGACCTTCATTCAAGTAGCCATTCTCAAGGCAGCCTGAGACATTCACCACTCATCCCTCAACTACCTCAGCCCTGGGTGAATGGTTAAAATTGTGCTTTTCACTACATATATAGCTCTACTGTAGGAAATGGCTGCTTCTTGGGGGTATCAAACACTAACGCAGACATTTCTTGTGACTGTCAGATACTCTCAGTAGCTTTAACTCAGTTTCTATATCCTGTGGATTCCCTGTTTCTCCAAATCATAAACTACACACACTAAGATTATGGGAAACCATCCCAAGAAGTCACCTCACCTATGTAATAGTGAAAGTTCTCCAAAGAGCAGAAGTAATATGTGCAAATAAAACTATCTCATATCACTGTCCTTTTGTGCCAAGGTTTTACACACAGAATTTGAACATTAGAATGCGCAGGCCACAGTCTCCATTAATTTAGTGATTTCTCTCCTCAGTGAGGAGCATGACTACCCCATCTTAGCGACAGAAGAACAGCTCTGCATACATGGGTGTGTGGTGTGTGCAAGCACGTTCTCTCATGAATTCACACAGAGGCCTGACTTTTGTCTCTTCAGTTGTGGGCTTAGGAGAGTTCTGTTCAAAGAGGCATTTCTAGCCCCACACAGATGCTATCACAGAGCTGTCAAAGGGAGAGGAGGGTACATATTGGAACTGTACCTATTTTACCTGGTTACCTGAAGAGAAGAATGGAAGCTGGCTTACAACATCATAGATGTGCTAGACAAAGGATTATTTAGTGGTAAGGACACTAGACTGCGATCAAAAGAACTGAGCTGTGACTGGAAGTCACTAAAATAATTGTGCGACTTTAAGCCAATTTCTTAACCTCTCAGGATTCCAATTTCCTATAAAGTGATGATTAGACTATGAAAACTCTGAAATCCCTTCTACTTTGAAACTTGTTTTATTCTAAGTGATTTTTTCCCAAATCAGACATGATAATCTATGACAAAACTAAGTCCAAGATGATGCCACATGGTTATATTTTCTGTACCAATAGTCTTGGTTTCCAGGCAGTTTGGCAGTCTAGACAGTTTCAAAGCCCAGTGTTGTCTATGGGTTGTATAAAATCCTGGACTAATGAATGCTGGGTGCTGTTTAGCTGATCACTCTGTATTTAGTTTATACCTGTACTAAATCTGTATCTTTTTAGAAGATTTCTTTAATGCAAAAGAATGTTAAAATATGACTTTATTTTTTAATTGAACCACGAAGATTTATTGGCACACTTTAGTTACACCTAACGATCTCATTCATCATAGTTAATTTGTGCCTGTACATGACATATCTTGTTTTTTTCCCTTCCCCAGCCCTCCCTTCAACTCCTCTTTCCTTCTTTATTTACACCAGCTTTATTTACATGTTTCCATTTTTTCTCTTTTTCTTTTCTTTTCCTTTTCCCTTCCTTCCTTCCCTCCTCCCCCCTCCCTAGTTCTCCTTCCTGTTTGAATATTTTCTTTCCTTTGCACAATATCTATATACATTTTTGTCTTTATTTACACTTATGGTTTCTCATAACAGAGAAATAATGCCATATGTATTCATGCATACACAGCTTTATTTTTAAAAATTGCTTTTCATCACCACATAGATGGATTTTGATAATGGTAGATTTAAAAAGTAAAGATACCAAAATAGTTATGGAGAAGTCTTGAAAGATGTTTACTAAGACAATTAACAAGCATCCACTGGACTTAGAAATTTAATAACTAAATCAATGTGCATTACTGCATTATTTGCTTTAGCAATATAAACTTTATTATGGTTCAAATCCATAAACCAAGTACTTGAGAAGTCACTATCACAAATATATAACCCCACGCTTTAAAGAGATGCTCTAAGGTGATGTATCTACAAGTGATTTGATTTGGAACTACTGATATTTTTCCTGAGGCTGCTGTTTCACACTGCGAGTTCCAGAAAGGATTTCAGATATTTTGCAGGAAACAGTTATAAAATATTTATTAGCTGAATCTGGACTTTTGTTAAAAAGCCTTCATTTTCTCCAGTAATGGAGACTTTTCCCATCTAGTTAAAGAAAAGATGAAAGGCACCTCCTGCAGGAGAGTAGCCAAGGTGATAATTTATACAAGGTGCCTTTGAACAACTTCCACATTTTATCACCGCCCTAATTTATGCTATCAAATGGCCAAGTTTATTTAGTAAAATGGTTATGTTTTTCCTGAAGTATTTAAAGAGAAGAAATTTTTGTACCTTCCTGAGTAAAAAATTTTATAGGGTCAAACCTAAGGCCCAACTGAAGAATGAAACTATTCTCAGCACATAAATTCGCTCTCACATAGCAAATGTCTTGCAGGAGAGCTTTTAAGGGCTGAAGCTACTGATTCCTATAAAATAGGCCATGGAGCCATAAATAGCCAGGAAGGGATAATTTTTAATTAAAGAAAATTGTTTTATAAAATGTAAACAATTACATGTCTATGTTTATTTCTTGTCTTGTTCAATTCGTTTATGTCATATATGAGGAAAAATAAATATATTTTGCTTTAAAAAACAGAACCGGGATAATAAAGAAATATTTTGAACATTTCCCTCCTGGACTTTCCTCTCTATTAATGTATGAAAAATTACTGTGCTCCTCTATACTCCCAAGACCACTACACCCTCCACCAAGAAAAATAATACATAAAATAGAAATGTTTATAACTGACAATTCTCTTTTCTTTGTGTTTATGTCTTTTACATTTATCAGTCAAAATGTTAAGATCAAATTTTTAAACAGGGGATACTGTTTTATAAGCAGTTAGCAAGAACAAAGTGGAGGATAGATAAATAGGAAGTAGGTAGATTTTTTTTCAAATGGATTAGGGAACAAGAGATGGAAGGAGAGGGGGAGAAGGGTAGGGGATGAAAAAAAGACACAGAAGAATTAACATGTATTATGTACATGTACCAACTCCCCACAATACAGGTAATCATTATGTTCTGCGAACGTGTACTAATTAAAGAAAAGATATTTAGCATTGCAAAGTCATCAGTGAAAAGTTTATCTACGGTAAGAGAGAAATAGTTTCATGAGAAAAAATGTTGAAACTTTTTTTCATTAGCAAAACAACCATATATAAACACATTTCATTATACTTCAGCTGTATAAGTTATTGTTTAAACAATTGGCTCAAAATAAAAATTTTAAAGTGTTAAAATGTAATTCATTGTTTTCTGTATGCCCACTAAGAACATTTAACGCTTTAGGAGAGTCAGGAAATAACAAGCACAGCTACACGTCACATAGTCCTGAAACAAAGGGAAGAAAAAATTCCTATCAAATCTAGCATTTTGATTTCTCTATACCAAATAGACTTACTAGTCTATTTTCACTAGCACGATTCATTTTTTCCTGACTACATTTAAATAACCAAGTGTCCTTTCACTGTGCAGTGATATCTAGACTTCTTCCTGAAAACCTGTCATGTACATGTATCATGTCACTTATACTTGTAGAAGATTCATTCACTGTTCCTATCTGTCTATATACTTTACGAATATTTCTTTAATTTACTGCTTCAGAAATGAACCGACAGGGTAGAAACAGTGAGATCTCCAGTGTCGGTAGTAGTCAGACCTTAGCTGGAGCAATACCTTGAACACGGTCCCTGGTGTAAACTCAAAACCTATGTTTGCCCTCCCAGAGTACCTGCGAGTATTAACAAATTCTTTTCCTGCTTAAAAAGAAATAAACTGAAAACCAGTTCAAGACAGTGGATAAATACTATTCTGATATAATCAAAGTCACAAGATTCCATCGAAGACTCTATTCAAAGCTTTTGTCAAGGTGGAAAAAGAATCACCCCCAAAGTTCCCATCAGTCATCTAACTAAGTGTTGGTTTTAGGCTACCAATCTATGGTTCAATTTGCATTCAATGTTCAGAAAATTGAAAAATCTGAAAACTGAAAAATTAAGAAATCTCAGAATCAAGTTAACCAGTAGCTAATGTAACATAACAAAAGTCAAGCAAATACACAAAGTAGTATCAATGCAGGAGACAACTTGTGTGTGTTAGGAATACCCACAAACCTTCCCAGAGAATGGAGAACTTCAGAAGGAAGTCTTTTCCATTTTTCAGTCTTGCTGATCCACCTGCACTAAGCTGAAGGTTACTCTATTCTCTGTTGTATTTTAATTGCATTTTAGTTCTTACACATTTAAACACTGCATGGCATTCAACAATGTCTCCCATGTGAAGATGACATTAGGGTTCTGCAAGCAATTGAGTATATTCTGAGCAAAGATTTCTGTCACCAATCTTACTCAATTAATCAGCTGAAAGAACTGAAAATCTAGACTATTAGCCAATTGTTTTCCCTATAAAAATTCAAATGAAATTGCCTCTAAAATAATTGGGGGTTTTGACTTTATACAGACAGACTTGATTAATACCAAGTTTTCAAAGAGTATCAGAATAATCTGGGAAATAAAGTAATAAAATTTTTCAAATACTTTTTTTTAAAAAGTAAGATGCTTTTAAAAACGTTGAAGTCAAAGCCTTACCCAGAAAAGGCATTTGGAGAACATTAGTCTATTATTACACTCTATTACTAACAGTTATTTTAGAAAACGTTGCACTGAACTGTATTGGAATAGAATCATATCAATCAATTTAAAAACTCTTGGCATACATACTAAATGATCTGCTTTTTGATAAAAGTAATAGAGTGGAATTCATTATTGTAGCTCTCCCACTTAGTACAAATACCGTAAAACACAACACAGAAAAAATAAACAAGTGTGTGGCTGTCATCAGAGCCAAGACAAATTTGGAAACTAAAGAACATTAGCTCTTTTGGCAACAGGAAGTAGTTTCATATTCCAGTTGGAAATCTGAGTTAACGAGAGACCCCATCAGACTCTCCAGACAGAATCAATAGACAGTTGTGTCATCACTCAGGAAATTCTAAACCAATAGCAGAGACAGAGAGAATATTTACTTGAAATACCGAGGCCCCTGGACATGGAGGGGCAGGCTTCTTTAAGGCCCTTTTAGAAATAGCACACAACATACACTCTGATTGCCCAACTTCACCCCAGCAATGTACCTGAAAGTTCACCTTAGGGCAGGCCACACCATTAAACTAAAAAAGAACATCTCCAAGAAACAAAAGTATTAACCAATTTAAATTCTCATCAGATGTGATTTCCATACGATGTCAGTAAATTTAACTATTTAGTTAGTAAGGGAGATTCACAATAAAATATCAAATGCATTTATCACAACCAGGTTTTTCACTCAGACATACCGGTTTCGTCCAGAGTCTCTGAAGCCTTTGGCAAATGGATTCCTGTCTATTTTAAGGCGAGTAATCTGCAGAGCAGAAAAAAAATAATCACATCTTACACAAAGATCAAGTAATATTTTAAAGAACAAAAATTACCACAGAGCTACAAATGATGCAAAAATTAACTGATAGGAGACTCTATTGCATTTTTCTCTCCATTTCCCACACATTTTAATATCCTAGCTGCTAAAAGAAAATTTCAGAAATCATCCAGAATATTCATCTTTTATAAAGAGATACATACCTACCTTTATTTTTCTTTTTTTGCAGTACTAGAAGAGAATCCAGCCAAGGGTGCTCTACCACTGAGCTACATCGCCAGTTCCTTCTTTTTTTTTTTTTATTTTGAGACAAGATTGCCCAGGCAGGACCCAAACTTGTAAACCTCTCAGCCTCCCTGAGTGCTGGGATTGCAGGTATGTACCACCGTGCCCAGATCTCCATAAATACACAAAACTGTGCTTGCTTTAGTACTCCTAGAGGAGGAGAATCTAAATCATCTATCAGTATTTGTCTTATGGTTGATAATCCCCTCGGAAATGAAGTTACTCTCTTAAACTTTGTTAATGTGGCTTAATCCTGTTTCTCTTACAATAGAGCTGATGGGGAACAAGTAATATCCAACAATTTCCACTTACTAGCTATTCATATCCTTAAATCTTAAGCTCCTATACAATCTTCTCTTCTTCAAAATTAAGTAATATCCACACTCATTTAATTTTCTGCCTTTGTATTTTTCTGTCTCGCATTTAATTTTCATGACTGTCTTCTGAAAGTTTTCTTCTTTCATCTTTTATCTGTGGAGTCCTAACTTTGTCACAGCACTACAGGAGTATCTAACCAGAGGTAACCGCCTTTTGCACTTTCTAATGGGGTTAAATCTTATACACGTAGTAGAAACAAATGGCATTTTAATTTTAACTAGAGTTCCAATTTGTTGAGTCATCACCAGCATCTTGCCCACTAAGACCCCAAAATTTGAGCGGAGGGTAGGATTTACAAATGTTTTAGTCATCTCCATTTAGAAAGCATCCTGAACCTGACACTAAAAATTACATCTCATCTGTTTCTTACCAGCAATCTACTTTGCCCAGAGGAGTGCACGGTCTGCTTTCTCAGGGGTACACCATGCTCTGCTTTCTAAATTTCTTGGCTTAATGAAATCACAAAGTTAATGAATATATCTCTAATTGCACCATCTTGGCTGAAGATGAAATTCGTTAGCTAACACTAAGGCAAAGAAAGGCTTTTTAGGTAATTCCCTTATACTGCCTGTGCGTGTTCTCAACCATCCTCCAGACAATCGTGCAACACTTAAGACACATGTGTTCCGTATGATATCATCTTGCTATGTGGATAAAACGACATTGTAAAGAATATAATGAAGGGTTTTGATAATTACTTCACCATGTCTACGATTTTATCATCGAAAGAAATTTTTGTCTTTACAGATTACAACTCAATTCTGTTTTTCAGTAGTGTTTAAGTAACACTAAATAATTTAAACACTTAAAATACTATTTTTAAGAGTATAGATTTATATGATGGTACCTGTCTAAATAGAAATGTATCACAATTACTATTATCATCATTTTCATTACTAACATCACCACATTTACTAAATGCATACTATGTATGCTGTATTAATCTTTAAGCACACTACTCATAGAAGCTTATGTGTACATATTACTCCAATTTTATGTTTTTTGTTTAATGTAAGGCTTAAAAGTAACTTTCTTAAGACAACACAGTTACTAGCCAGTAGAAATGGATTAGAAACCCAGGCTGCAGAGGCCAAATTATTAACAACTAGGTGTATCTATTTTCCATAAATTCTGAAAAATGATTGCTGGGAAATTAAGAAGTGAGTGTTATTACATTTTACCATTATCAATTATCCTACTAATTTTACTATTCTCTTAATTGACTCATCAATGTTTGTTAAATTGTGTTCATCTCAAAATATGCCGGGAGCCCACTGCAGTAGACTGAATACATCCCAAAGTGTCGAAGAAAATACATATAGAGCACAGCTAAATTGTGTATGTGAGAAGCAGAGAAACAATGAATTAGGGTTGCTAAAATCATGCTAAAATCTCTGCTATTGTCACCTCATACACTAATTTTCCCTAGGAAAAACATAATTTTCTGGCCTTCGTCCATTTTCAGAATATTGTCCTAATTATCTCTAGCCCTTCTAAAAGTTACAGCCCGCGATCCTTCCTCCACGCCTGTAGGACAGAGTGGCAGTGCCAGCGTAGGACACAGGCCAGCTCCACTGCGGAACTGATGTCTCCACAGCACGAGAACGCTGGGCCACTTGTTCCAGGAGAGCACATGCTCGGAGGGTCCATGTCTCGGAAAAAGCTTTAACAGCAGCAGACAGCAGAACAGACAGAGTAAAGAGTCTCACATTTTTAACTGAGATGTATGTAAAGAACAACTGAACTGGAGGCCTAAAACAATTCAGCTGACCCCTGAAACTTAAAAAATATATATATACCACATACCATATTAGCCTCCATTACATGGCTGTTTAAATTGACTGAAATTGCATTCTGTAAGTTCTATACTTCCTAAACTCATGCACACACAGACTTAAAGAAACATATATGGTTATTCATATAGAAAAAATTCACTTCTCAAATTATTTCTAACTTTATAAAATAATTACTTCACAATTGCTGGTCTTGCGGACTATGAAGTACACATCACGCTATATCACCATCAAAGCATGGCTTGAAACAAAAAGCCCTTTTCGGAACACAAAAGTGACTTACAGTAAAAACGATGCTGAACAGTTTCATGGGCTAGTTATAGAATCAATCCCAAGCTCTGTGATATAATTCTCTTTTCATATTTTACATGTCTGTCTCCTCTGCGCAGAAGAAGTCCTTACAGAGCAGCCTTACTCGGAAACTCGCGGTTAAAGAATTGTTATCTTACATATTCACAAACACACACACACACCCCCCTTGGATGTCATGCGTGGCAGACATTTTATAATTCATGACACGCTAACACAGCAATAACAGCTAGCTTTCTTTTTACCCCCCAAAGTCTAAAACAACAGCTGAGAACAATACCTGCTGATTCTGATAGGCGGTGACAGTCGTGAAGACAGTTTCGGGAAAGGAGAAGGCCTTCACTCCCTCCCCAGATGGAACAGGCTTGATGGGCGAGAGGTCATCCCCGCAGTCTTTACGGATCACATGCACTCGTGGCTGGTATTTGTGCATAGAATGAAGAATAATCTGTTTCGAGGAAAGAAAACCCAAAGTTAATGAGGAACCTCTGCCCAGTCTTGGTACTGTGACTAAATATTTAATATGTGAAGTAAATGCCTGTTGCTGGGAATTAACATTTCTGAGGATGCAGAAGTACAAGTTTAATAAAATATATCAAAATTAGGGGGACTAGGAAGTTATTTGCTATATATATATATATAAAACAAAAATTTTTACTTGAGTAAAACTTTGGGTACGACCATGAGAACCCAACATCAAACTTTCTATTGCTTAAAATAGAAGAATAAATTCATATAAATTGTATTTATAATGAGCCAGATGAAACTAGAATCCAAACCAGTAAAACTAAAAACAAGATTGAAGTTATTAAATTGTATTAAATCTACCCTTTAAATATAAGTATTTGTACTCAAGATTCTTTGCAAGAGGGAACTATTTTTTCATCCCTGACTACACATGTCCACTTAAGAGCAAAAGGAACTTTAAGGGCACCCAGGATCAGTTTGCATGAGGCTCACAAAGTCTCCTGACTGCCAGGAGAGCCCAGTGTCAGTGCCTCCATCAGAACAAGGCTTATTCAAAACTCAAAACTACAGAGCACGGAAACACTGGCCCTCACAGACTCTGCTGAGGACTCTATAACATGTCTAACCACCTTCTACCCAATTATTTCACTGAGAATTTATTTCAGTGCAGAGATGTGCAAAGATGTACATGGACGAACCACAATAATGGAAGAAGCATAAACCACTTAAGTGCCCAATATGAGCAAATTAGTTAGGTAAATAAAAATCCACACCAGGGAATCCAGTACAATTCAGTTGTTACTCACACTGTTTAGGGAAGTTTTAATCTTTTTAACCTTAAAGTGATAAAATAGGACCCAAATTGTTTATGAACTTACCACAACTACATTAAAATAGAGCAAAAGAGACATGTACAAAGATAGGAACAGTGTGATCCCATCTGGATGATGCAATTGTGGGTGAACTTTTTATCCTTCTTTATGTATTTTACACCATCAAGGGTGGGCCTCATCCAGTGGGGTTTTCTATTTGTTCTTGGATTCTATATTCAGGTATTAATAAACGGTTTTAGTTAAAAACTCCTATTTTTCCTAAGCTTCAAATTTGAATTCAGGTTTTTGGTTGTTATGAATCTGGAGGGGAAACATTTAAACAAAAGTCACAGAAAACACAGTGATAGACCTGCCTCGTGTCTTTCATGATGTGAGCAGTTTAATAAATCAAATTCAGAGTTGATGGTCAGTCCAAACACATATAGTCTTGTACCTGGCAAGTGAGTTCATTACCACAAAAGGATGCCTTCATCTTCTGGTAGTAACTAAAGCTGCAGACAGAATTTTTTTGTTTTGATTTGAGTTTTTACTCTAAAGGTAAATCAGTGGAAGAAATGCCTGGATAGCAGATCTAATAATTTTGTTGTAATCTTCCTGACCAGACAAGCTTCTTGGAAGAAGCATGAGTATGAGAAAAATCAAGAGGGGACAACAGCCCTCACCATCACCTCTGGACACATGCATGAATCTGAAACCTCAGGAAACTGTTTCTCCAGGTATAAAAAAGGGCAGAATTTCAATGATCCATTAGTGGCTCATGAAATCAATCCAAAGGGTTGTAACCAGAAATTTTTAAAATAAATAAAATTATTAAAATAAAGTAGAAAACAGAGTGTGCTGCTTATAGTAAGGATGATGATAAGTACTGTTTTGCAAAAGTTTCTGTTACTGCTATGTACGTGTTTACTATAATATAACACAAATGGTATTTCTGGCCATAAGTCGGGTCAAAAATTTGAAAAATACAGAGCAACATTTAATTCTAATGATACTATCAATATATTATAAACAGATTTTCAGTGAGTATGGATTTTTTCTCATTTCCTCAGTATATAATTCCTAGCTGATTATGTGTAGACATCTTCATTTAAAAAGATGTAATGGAAATCTAAGTTTATATCCTTGGAAGCCCCAATATCTCCACAGGGTTGAAAAGTATCTTCCAGTTAGTATTTTTCTCAGAACTATGTTAAGGGAGGGGATTAAGAGAGAGGAAAACTGAGGTCCGTTCCCTGCCTTCTCCTTAGAGGTGTGCTCCTCCCACTTGATACACAGTGTTCTGTATGACATTTCTAAATCTGAAAATATCGCCATTCATGCCCTACCTTAAAGACGAAGCAGCTAAGGTCTACAGAAACAAAACTTCTGAATTTTCACTCCTGGACTTGGAAGCCAGCTCCTTTGGCCCATGACTTGTTTTCTGATCACCATGTTTACGTGTGTTCGCTATAAGTGCATGTTGTACAGGCAGCGATCGTCACTGGGCTAGGCCCAACAAACAAAACACAAAGATAAGGTTCTCAGCCTGGAGAGGCAGATTAATCAATTAATAAGCCCCAAAGGATGCCTCAGTCACCAGCTGAAAATTTATGATATGAATTGTTCCAGTCCTTTTCCAGAATTATTATTATAATAATAAATTTCTACCTTATCATTTTGTAAATATGAACATAAAAAAGCAAATGACCAATTTTATAATAGCTGTTAATTTTAACTTGTTTTATTTCTCTCTTCTTTATTTCCTAATTAATCTCTCTTTTTAAGAAATTGATAGGCACTTGATATTTTGGGAAGTAGGAGAATTTGAAGGAAAACTCTTCCTCTCTTCTCCAAGCTAAGAAACAAAATGCTAGTGGCAATAAAATAGAATTTATAAACTTCCAGAGAAAATCTGTATAATTTCAGAAGCAAATCCTAGAGCATAAGAACAATTAAAGAAAAGCTACTTCACACTAAACAAGCAAAAATAAGTACATACCGATTTCAGAAGATTTGAATGAGCAGATTTGGAATGAAAGAAAATTTTATTTGGGTTTTCTGTCAGTCAACGCAGAATAGGTTCTTTTTTTATGAAGAACCTGCTCACTCAAGGAGAGTTCTCCATATAGTTACACACATTTTAATTTTATTTGTTTATATCTTAACGTAGTCAAAAAATGACTTTAGTTGAGGTATTTTGGAATAGGATACAGAAATAGCTGATGTATGCCTATGTTTGCATGTTAAGGAGCAAATGACAATAGTTAATATGAAAATTGTTCAAGCAAAAAAAATGTATTTTCAACCCTGTCTATAGGAATTCAGTGTATACCTGGAAATTTTTAAGGCATGCCAAACATGTCTCAGTTGTTCTTTATAAGATAGCACAATTTGATTTTTAAAGAACTGTCACATTTACAATGATGGGTAGTCAATAATATTTTGCTTATCTAATACAACAAGCCAACCAAGAAAACCACTGTTCTTTTATAAAGTATACCACAATAATAGCATTCATCACCAAAACTCAAATAATTATATCTGATGTGCACACTCTGTGCTCTCTAGTTAGACAGATTTTTAATGGCATTGCCCACTAGCACAGTCACACAGGCCTATAGCCATAAACAGAGTACTTTCCCATATACAGTCTAATACATGTGTTTCTACTTTAAAGCCTAGATTTGAGTCAAAAGAAGCATAATCTTTTTTATTTAAGATCTGATGGGTTGAAAGTGCCTGAGATTTGACAGACGGGCAGCTGCATCTAGTCTTACAGAACAGCTCAATAGGGAAACTCCTTGCTGACTGGAAATTTTCCAGATGACTTAAATTCTCATGCTGGAATAAGCTGAGCAAAAGATCAAGAAGAACAGATAATAAAAATCTGGCTCTCTGCACTTTTGGTGATACTGGGTACTAACTCACTTTAAATGGTAGAGGTCAGTGCTGTAACAACAAATCACAGGCCAGATAATTTTATTTTTGTTTTATATGTGATGCTGTATATGAAGCACTCCTTATAAATACACATTTTCAAGTTCGTTAATTCACTCACAGTTCTCTGATTTTAATACAGCCCGTGAGAAAACCACACCTCTAAGAGTGGAAGTGACTTGCCCAGGATCACAAATGGGTCTTACTTCTAAGCCACTGCAAATTCCTCCCATTAGGGAAACCTTTTCAACTTTCCATGTAACACCTTGCTTCCTCATCTACTTAGTTCTCAAGGAGAAACACAGAGAGAAAGAGGGTATTGTATCCTCCAGTTCTCAACAGCTGTGCGCACAGGCCCTTGAGTATGGCTACTCTTCCAAAACACACCAGCACTGTGGGAGGTTTAAGGTTCATCATTATCTGTCTTCTAATTTTTCAGGGAGATGATAATCTAAGTGTTTTTCTTTCACTGACAAGTTCCAGATGCATAAAGAACATGAACGGTACGAGAAACTACCTTATCGTCCGTACCTGGGTAGCCCGAGAACCAATCCTGGTTTGCATGAAAGCCAGCATAAAGCTAGCTACAGAGTCCCCAAGGATCCTTATTATAAAGTCTTCAAAACACTCAAAGATTAGTTGTGGACAGATATTTCTGCTCTAGATTCTCATCAATATTCCTCTCTAAATATTGTTGGTATTTGGAAAGTTGAAAAGTCACTTTGGGAAAAACCACAACACATCATCTCATGTCTCATGTGGTCCAAGGCTGAGTCATGGCCTGTAAGGATTTGATTCCTACAATCAGTTTGTGTTAAATTAGTGAAAGTTCCAGGTCTACAAGGAGTTGTCAAGTCATAATGTCATATGTTTGCACACCTTTAGCAAAGTAAAACTGGGAGTGAGAGGAACAACAACAACAACAAAAAAAAAAAGAAACAACTAGGAAAGCAACTTAGAAAACTGCTTCTCATTTGAGTCTACAACTTTTACTCAAGATTATGATAACTTCTTTTAGATTAAGAATAGAGGTGGGACAAGCCCTTGAGAGGTGCCAGGGACTCATCCCTGTGCCAAGAAAGGGGTGATTAAATTAGAAAGTCCCACCATAACAGTACTGTCTCCTTAGGCCCTGAGTCAAAATCAGCAATAGAATTACAAATTCTTAATCTAATCTAGGCTTATCTGGAGTCATCAAACAGAGTAAACACAGTGAGGGGGCATCTCTACCTATAGGAGTTGGCAAGATGATAATCTTTGCACATGTTTCCTTCTCTCTCCATCTAGGCTACAAACTCACTGAAGGCAGGGCCCATCTCTTTGTATCTTTTACCACATTTTACAAAGTTTCAAAATATGTTTTTTTGAATAAATAATGAAAAAGAGCACTTTCCCTTCACACTTCTCCTCTGGTATCAACTGATATGTGCATACATTTTAAGTGTTTGCAACACAATTTCCTTGTTCTCAAATTGCATTCAAACCCTACTCCCCACACACTATTAATCTGAAAGGAGTACAACCTGCCACAATCTTAAAAAGAAAATTTCACCAGTAGATGACACACTTCTCTAGATTTCTCTTGCCATTTTTTCCCTTATTTTCTTAATAGTGAAATACTTTAAGGAAGTGACTTTCAATTTGTAATCTATTCTTTCATATTGTAATAAAATGCTATATGATAACTAATTTTATGTGTCAACTTGGCTAGGCTACAGTACCCAAATATTTGGTCAAACACTAGTCTACACGCTGCTGTGAAAGTATTTTTTGGATAGATAACATTTAAACCGTTAGACTTAGAGTAAAGTTGTTTACCCTCCAAAATGGGGTTTGGCCTTATCCAATCAGCTGAAGGCCTTATGAGAAAACAGACTGAAGTCCCCAGGGGAAGGGGGAATTCTGATAGCAGACTGTCTTCAGATTCAAGTTGCAACAACAGCTTATCCTAGGTCTCTAGCTTGCCAGTCTGCCCTTGGATATTTAGGACTTGTCTGCTTCTTCCACAATCACATAAACCAAGTATTTAAATCTCTCTCTCTCTCTCTCTCTCTCTCTCTCTCTCTCTCTCTCTCTCTCTCTCAGTTCACAAACTTTCCATGATTCTGGTTACAAACCAAATTGGATGAGGACGAAATCAAATTTTCCCATAAGATCAAGGTTGAACCTAATCATTAAATTTGACTTGATTCTCATCCAATTCGCTTTGTGACCAGAATTGTGGAAAGAATTAACTTTGTGACCAAGGTACCACTGTGTGTGAGTGTATGTGTGTGTGTGTGTGTGTGTGTGTGTGTGTTCTCCTCAATGTATTATAATACATATATACATACATACATATACACATTCTGTTTTCTAAAGAGTGTTGTTTTAAACAAAGTGTAGTAGAATTATAAAGGTAAAATCATATAGGTAGATAAATTGCTAAATCTGTATCTAATATTAGCTACGTTATATATTAGAAACTATTAAATACAAAGATTTCATTTATCTGAACTGAAAGAATGGTGAAATGATTATATCGTTTGGTACAGCCCACGCCTTGCAAGCACGAGGCCCTGAGTTCAATCCCTGCCACCACCACCCCGCAAAAACTCTGTACTTTATCAATGATAGTATATAGATTTTGGGTCCAATTATCTCTTTAAAAGAGATAGTCTTAAACTGTAGAATTCAGGAAAGTGTAGCATAATTTTTTAGATTTTGAAAACAAGTAACAAAAAATAGTATTTGGTCTAATGGCATTTTTCCCTATTTAAAAGAAAAATTTCAATGAACATGCTGCCAGCATTCACAGGGAGCTCCCTAAAGAGACAGAAGAAACCAACATTTCTCACTGAAATCAAGGAAAAATAATTCTTATAAACTATGTTAACTTGTGAAAATAAATATGCAAAATAAAAAGAAAGGAAAATAATACACTAAAATATAAGGTGTGATACTGGATTCATAAAGTTCATTTTTCTGATTGTGTTTTAAATTATAAGAGGCAAAAATAAAAACACTAACAATGTAAGGTTTTACAAGATGTGTCTGTAAAATCTAGATATGTATTTGTATCACTGTGAAATCAGTACCCAGAGGTCTTCATAAAGGTAAAGTGCTTACTGGCTAGCAACTTGCAAATCACATTCTGTTATCACTATATTACCAGTTTATGACAGTTTGTATTTTTGTTTTAGAAGATTTGCTCATTATCATACTTTCTTTATGTTACTGCTTTGAGAAATGAAAAAGTTCTTTTTCCTTTTATGTATGATATATTCTCCAAAAGGCATCTCAGTTCTGTTTCAATCAAAACCCTCTTAAACAACTGAAACCTATAGAAATGCCAGTTTTGAAAAGAAATCAGCATGGATCCAGAGTTATTAATTTATTAATAAAGTAGAAATCTTCCCTAGGAACAATACAGCACAAAAATTGATAAGGTGTTAAAAATGACTGTATTATTAGAAGAGCTGAACTCTGACCTACATAGCATGTTTCAGCAGTTTTAAGACTAAAAGGAATTATTGTAACATATTTTGACACATTAGATTTCCTTGTAAAACAACTGGGAGCTTGCAGATGGAACACACCAACAGCGTAAACCTGGACTGAAACAATGACCCCCGGCTGAGAAAAGAGTCTGAGGTGAGGAGGACATAATAAACCATTATCCCTGCTTATCCAAATTCCAAGTAGTATTCATATTCAAAGTACGATAATTAGCACTTCATTGGATTTCACACAAGTGTTTTGTCTAAAGAAAAGTCTCTATCTTAGGTTCTTTCATTCTGATACAAACACAACATAAGGTTTTAATACATTAAATACTTCCTGGGATACTACAGCCATAAGCATAATCTCTGACAGAAATACAACCTTTAGTTTATACAGATTATGCACATGCTAATGAACCAAGAAAGGAATATCTTAGAAGTGTCCATTTCCTTCAATCAGACATAGCATAGATATGGCTGTAACACCCAATGGTGGCCATCTACTTACGTGGCCTTGGTCATCCAGTTCATTGTTGGTGAGCTTCAGCTTGTCAAAGCTGATCACTTGTCTCATCCAAGTTTCCCCAGAGGCAGGTGAGTCTGGATGAATATACACCCGGGGTGGCACAGGGGAGTCAGCATTACCAGCCACCATCCATTTAGAGCTGTGGTAAACATACCTAGAAGGCAAAGGCAATGCCCTCAAGAGCTGGACTACTCATTTCTTGGTACTTCCAACTCAGCAGAATCAAGACTGAATCTGTACTCTGCTTTTCAAAGTCTAAAATAAATTGATTTTTTCTTTATATCCAAAAACTTCAAGCAGTTTTTAAAAAGTTTCTGAAGTAGTGAGGGTCTACTGACAACTCAGAGTAAGTAGGGTATGAAAGGCTTAGTGAAAAATATGCACACTATCACACCCACAAATTCAAGTACTACATCTTAATTCTAACAAATCACTTATTCACATTAGACATTCCAACTGTAGTCTGATATTTTCACCTGAATAATCAATTGACATGAAGAAACTATGAAGTTCCCAAACTCAATGATAAGTCTTAAAACGCTTGAAAGTTATATTTTAAAATATCCCACTTAAAGATCACTTTGCATTTTAGGCTACATGCAGGCTGATGAGATAAGACAGTAGGAAGGCAAGAGAAAATTGCCATATTTTGATAGAAAAAAGTTTCATCTATTATCATTTAGAATTGTATTCTTCTAATGCTATGATATTATAGGTGAAGACAAAGTATTCAGTTTAATATAAAATTTTTGAATAATTATAAAATGTAGGACTTTATTCATCTCCTATATTTCTTATGCCAAATATTATACCTAATAGTTTTCAAATACCACTAATCAAGATATAAATCACACTTCGAAAACAACATATCTAATTAATGTTACTTTTCTAATTAAGTGAGAAAATATCCTTGTTTATATATATGTGCAAATATGTTGATCCAGCAAGAACAATACATCAAATGACAATATCTCAAGTAATATAATCTCAAAGTGTATAATCAGACTATCATCTACTGTTACTTTAAAATAAATTAATTAAAAACTAGAATATCAATGAAGAATACAAAATAAAATTGTATACTTACCTTTTTTATTCCATTTGTATTAAAATATGTCATACAATTTATAGTAATAGTTTGTAAATAGTGTAAGAAAATTCTACCTGTGTAGTATACAAATTCTTTTTAAAAGAGGAGATAGGAGAGTAGAAAGAAGGGGAAGTAAAATGGATGAAGATATGATATGTATATGCACCAATTCCCCACACCGAACGTACTTATTATGTATCATAAACATATACTAATAAAAAATTTTAAAAATAAAACAGCATACAATATTTTCATAGCATTTCTGGTGCAGTTCTTTATTTCACCGAGGGTCATATATTTCATTCTCTTTTGAGCTCAATAGGCTTCTATTCTCTACATTATTACCTTTCCTTAGGAAAAAAATACATAGGCACAAAATTAAGAGTAATTCTTAAAAACTTTCCTTCAAACGGTATGGTGTAATTTTGGTAAATAAATTCTTAACTGTGGGCTCTTGTGATTACTAATTTTACATTCTAATAAGTAACGATCATTTTTAACCCGACCAAATGCTACTCTGACATCAGAAAGTAAGCCAATTTTTTTTTTTCCTGACACGTTACGCGTTCTTTCTAAAACATTCGAAATACCAACACTACAATTTTTTTTAACTAAGCAATGTAAGTGAAAGCAAACTTATGTTTAAAAGTTTGATCTTTTAAAGTGTAGCATTTTAATACTAATAAGAGAAGTTTCCTTGCTTTCTGTGAGAGTAACTAAGACACAGTTAAGTAAAATAAAACATAAAAATATATGGCAGACTTTTGGATGAAGAAAGAGGACACATACAGAGGAAAAAGGATAATTTCCAAGCTCATTATCTCCCTTAGCACAAAACCCAAATTTGAACATGGGTTTGAAATTAAGTGTATTGAAAGAATGAACTTGTGTGTCTTCTAGCTTCTGTTATGCAGTAAAAATTTTTAGCAAAACTTCCTCAAGACTCATTTAAAATAAGTAATAAAACTTACACACAAAAGACAAATAAAACTTCCTATTATTCATTTTGCAATATTTCCTATGTCCTTATTCAAATTAAAATCTGTGTACTTTTGATACCATATACCTGTTTGCAAAAACTCCCTAAATTTTTAGAGTGATAAAAGCCAAATTTGATTTCATTTAAAAACTACTAGACACTCTTTATTTAAAAAGAATAAAGATGAGACAAATTTAAAACAGCATCCATTTTCTGATCTCCCAGACATTTGAAACTTTCTCTTTAAAATGCTAGTATTTTAATTCTTCGGAAAAATAAGAAACATTGTCACTAAAAATTTTTGATTTGCTTTCTTCTAGAAGAAAGAGTGAAGGGTGGCTTGAAACTGAAGAACATGTATCTTTTGAAAGATTATTTGGTACCTACATAAATATGTCCTCTTTTAAAATACGAATACGATGAAGACTTTAAACAATAATTGCTAATTACCAACCAAAAACAATCAAAAGTTAACAATTCGTTACCAGTTTGGAGATGTCTTAATATCATCAAGAATTGTGACATTTTATTTTTCTTACTTGTGGAAAACCTTAAATAATTTTCTCAAAGGGGAAAAGTCGACAAATGTTTATGATTTTGAATGTAATGAGATAAAGGAAGTTAACGTGAAGAACAAAAAAACATAAACACCCACAATGTGAATCTACAAACTGCATAACAAATCCTCTCAAAATTCTATTTGAAATGTGAATCGATATGAAAGATACATTTAGTTTACTAATACTGAATTGACCTCTATTAAGTACTCAGCGATCGAAGACATTTCTGTTTCTATTAAAAGCCAAACAGAAATTCTGTTTCCACATTTTACTGCAAGGGAAAGCACCATCTGGGTGCTGTAACCCATGGGCACTGAATTACAGATCTGGAATTCTACAGGCTTCTGGAAACAAAGATCACAGCAGTCACGGATCAAATGGGCACTTGATGGCAAAATTCTAATGCTTTCTTAAATCCTGCATCCAGTCCCTGTACCTGTATCTTTTGTTGTCCACTGGCACAATATCCATGGCAATGTAGTATTGTTGGTGAGGATCTAATCCAGAAATCTTCACTCTCATGGCAGGAAACATGCGCCTATTCACGAAGGAGAGGAGAGAGAGCATTTGGGTTTTGTTTTTGTTTCTGATTAAAAATTGAAGATGAATAAACCTCTCTAATCTATGTTTTTAACATGATCAGACTTATAGCATTAACTTTGGTAAAGTGTTAGAACACAGAACATACCCAAACCAAGGTTTTAAAATGTAATTTGTTGCACGCTATGTACATATGTTCTATGTTTATTGAGTTGTCAGTATAGCTAAAAATAAAAGAATTGCCTACTGAGAGAGTAAGGCACTAAAGAAAGCACTTTACTTTTTAAACAAAATCAGTATGTATATTTACTTTTAATAATACAAATAATAAAAAGGGCCAAATGGTAGAAATAGAAATTTCAAATTTCTCAAAGTGATAAAATATAATATGAAAATTTAAAAGGGTTGTAAAAAACCACAAGGAGCCAATGTGCCATGCTATAACCAAACAATATGTTCTTTATTGAGACAGAACTTCCTGTCTGCAGCATGGTAAAGGTGAAGTGCAAAAGTTGCTCTAAATTTGAAAGGTATAGTAAAACTTCTTTATTGAAGGCAGAAACTAAATACAATGTATATTTACTGGATCATTCCTTTCTCCATCCTACTTCAAAAATGTTTTCTTCTTAAACCACATTTATTCAAACCTTTGCTAATTAAAACAAATGAAAATCTCCATTTTTCTTAGCTTCAGAGAGATGGATAGCAAAGGAGATGCTAAAGTAGATGCACCTATCCTTTAAAAAGGGCACAGCAGCCAGGAATCCAACAGCGAGTGATTATATGTAAAAAACAAATGCAGACATTTGTTCTTTTTTTAAAAAAGCATTCATCTTTGATTTATGCCTAGGACTGTGCCAGTTAATCTAATTTTTGCTAATTTAACTTTATAGCACAAACTTCAGTACTGTTATTTAGCAATTTTTTTCTACAACAATAATGCTATTAAAGACCACTTCCAGAGGACCAAAAGTCCATTATTCCTAACTGAGCATGAGAGCAGTTTTAATATGGCGCTGGCTGTTTAGTATTATTTCAGTGCACCTGTAAGATAAAGAGTAAAGGTCTTTAACTACATCCTTTATAAGACAACTGTTGCTTTGTGTTGTTGAAAACCGAATTTGGATCATTAATAAAAGCTCTGTGAAAACGCAGAAGGTAGCATATGGATTCAATAAAATATGTTTTTGTAATTTCTAATAAGTTTGGATACTTTTATGCTATCCAGGTTTTTGCCATGTGTACTCCCTGAAAGCGTTGTGTGTGCTTTTTAAAGTTCCTTTTAAGGATATTATTCATAGATTTTATTGCACTAAATGAACCGAAAACTTTAAAGGCCGAATGTCTCTGTGCCTACCTCAATCAAATTAACACGATCTACCAACAAATTCATTTACTTTACTAACAGATTGTGCAAACTTCATACTTTAAAAAAAGATAACTTCTAACTTTTTTTTAACTATCCTTCAGCAAATTTAAGCTAATACACTGTAATTTCATTTAGGAAAAATATTTAACCATGCAACTGGATCTTACAAGCAGGATTTTTAAAAAGCAGGGTAATTATTCTTACGGCTATATAATTAAACATATATTATGAACAATTACAATGAGTTTTCATCCTAGTCTAATTTCAAAATAATATAACACATCGTGTTCTTGTAGTACCAGGAAGTCTTCTGATAAGAGGATCAACCTGGAAAGTTTAAATCTGAAAAAGTAAATCATAGGTTGCTATGGAGTAAACTTTTTTTAAAAGAAAAAAGGGGGAGGTAATATTCGCTAGTTCCAGAACTGGTAACTAGAACCTAAATAAATGCCTGTATGGCGTAAATATGACCGCGAATCGGTAACTACCCTCCACATCGAACATCATCCTTATGGTTATAGCATAGGTGGCCACAGGGATTTCTCCTGGTGGCCGGCTGCGCCCGTCACCTACTGCACCGTGGCACACTGAGGCAAAGCACCCCTGAAAGTGAGGCTCAAGCCGGGCCGTCCAGCGGGTCAGAAAGTGTTCCGCACACCTCAGGCCCTTCTCCCAAACCGTCCAGGGCTGGGGTGAGGCCAGTGCATCCCTTACCTGCCCGCCTTGGTGATGATCATCTCCGTGCCAATCTCATGAAAGCGCTTCCAGAGCTCGGCTCCTTGCAGATCCACCCTCGGGGCCTGCGGCGAGGGCAGCGGGGTCCCGGGCCGGGCCAAGGCGGGCGCCGGGGACCCCTTTGGGGAGCCTCCCGGGGACTCCAGCGGGGAAGCGCCCTGCAGGAAGCCATCCTCACAGCTGCCTGGACAGCAAAGGGCAGAGAGGGTACCCGGTGAGGGGAGGCAGACGGCCGGCGAGAGAAAAGGGCTGAGAACGGAGACTCCCCGGGGTCTTCGCGCCCTTGAGACGCACAGTCGCCCCGGGAAAGCTCGCCGGGCCCCAGTCCCGGGAGCAGGAGCGGCGCGCAGGCCTCGGCCCCCCACCCGCCGGGCCTCTGCTGGGTCGGGCCCCGGACAGCTGCGCGCCGCCGCGGGGCCCTGCGCCCTGAGTGGGTCGGAGTCCGAGCCGAGTTCCCGAGTGCAGGGTCCCCAGTTCGGACCGCGATAGCACCCGCAGCCCGAAGAACAGGAAGCCGCAGCGCCCGGCCCCTGAGCCCGACAGGACTCCGGGGCGCCTCTCTTGGAGCCCGGCCTAAAGAATCTTCTGGACACCGCCGCAGACCGCGCTGCCGCCACGCTCCACGAAGCAAGCGCGAAAAGCCGCCCCGCGGCCGGCGGCCGCCGTCCGCCTTGGCCGCTGCGACGCGGAGGGGAAGGGAGGAACCGCTCCGCCAACCCCCGGGAAACCACGTTAGCAAGTACGCCGCCCTCTTCCTGGTTTGCACAAACGGTTTAGGGCACTCGTTCCGGTTTCGGGGGGGTTATGCCTTCGTTCTAACCCCCACACCCGCCCTAGGCTTTTAAAAGTTGGGAAAGGAAAAGGAGCACCCATTGGCTGGAGCCCCAAGGGAGCAGACGCGGAAAGCACGGATCCGCGCCGCCGAGCTCCGCGAATGGCCACAGGGCGCCGAGTGGGCGGCAGCAGCGGGCGTTGACCGTGCGGGCTGTGACCCGGACGCGCGGCGACCCCGAGGGCCGAGGCGACCCCGAGGGCCGAGGCACTCGCTGCCACTTTGGCTCTACCGCTTTCAGGCCACCGTGCGCGCGCGCCCAGACTCACAGAAGTTCAGGTTCGCGGCGGGCGCGCGGGCCGGCGGGAACGACGCGGGAGGGGACGCGCCAGGAGGAAGCTGGGCGGGAAGGGTCCGACTCACCCGCGGCTCCGCGGGAGCCACAGCTGCGCTCCAGGTCTGCGCAGCTCCGCGCCGGCGGCGGGTGCGCGGCGCCTTCGTCTCCCTCCGAGGAGCCCTTTTCGACCGCGCCGCCGCCCCGGCTGCAGCCTCCGTCGTCCGCGGCCCCGGCCGCCTCTTCGGCGCCCAGCTTTCTCCGCTTTTTTTGAAGCTGTTGCTGCTTCTCGGCTCCGATCAGCGCCTCCACGGAGAAGGCGTGCGCCTTGAGGCTGAGCATGCTGCACGGCGAGCCCCTCCGCTTCTCGGCCATCCCCGCCGCCCGGCGCCCGCCCGCCCCTCTCTCATATACACACACGCGGGCACACGCGCGCACTCGCTTTCCTTGAAAGCCCTGCCCCAAAACTGAACAGTTCTCGGGGCCTCCCGAGATCTGCCCCCTTCCCTGCAGCGGGCAAAAAACAAATTTGGCGTTTCCTCTTTCTCGCTTGGGTTGGGATCTGAGGAACCAGCGACGACGCGACTGCCAAGTTTCCTTCCCTCGGTTGCTCGCGCACTCTTTCTCTCCCACTCACTGATGCACTCCTTCGCTCCCACCCCCTCCACCTCCTCCTGCTGCTCCAAGATCTGCCTCGAGTGATGCGCCAGAGAGGACTAACGTGGGTAAAAAACACTCTGCGGACACAAATTAGGAATTGTAATTGAAATTTGTTGCCTTGATCTGTCAGCACTTCCAGGCAGGAGAGCGGAGGGAAGAACTTGCTCATTAGCGTCAATAAAGCGGTAGGGGGCGGAGCCCAGGAATCTGTCAATCACTGAGACGAGTGGCCAATCAGAAGGCGCCAATTCTGCGCAGCCCGCGCCCACTTCCTTACAAGGTCTCAAAAAACTCGGAGTGAAAAGCGCCGCCATCTGGCTTGGATGTGCCAGCCCGCGCTCGCTGAACCCTGTGGGTCTCGCTCCTAAACCTATTCCAGCCCCTGAGTCTCCAATTTTTCTCACCAAAATCTGGAAAGACGGAGGTTCCTGGCTTTAAACAGAGAAACTCTCCGAGTCAGCATATCAAGACTCTTTCAAGGAACCTTAAATCCCTGTTCCACATCCTTATCATTTAATGTTGCTTCAACTCAGAACGTTTTGGAAGGTTGAGAGCATTCAGTTGTTACCACATCGACGTCGGTCATTTCCCGTTTAAACATTCCCGCGTTTAATAGCGACCACTCTGCGTGGAGCACGACATTAGGCTTAAATTTTAGTGAAGTCTTCTTAGGGGAGACGCGTTTTAAAATGCTTGACTCCTTTATATTTAGGGACAAAACATGTTACATGTTTCACTGTTGCTCAGTTCCTCATGACTGCTTGCCAGGAAAAGCACTCTCTTTCTGGAAATTTCCTTTCTTTCAGAGTGGTAGTTATTTTAACATGTAGGTTATGCGATTTTGATTCTGTATGTCTTCGATAATATAGGTTTAGCTCCAAAATCCCTTAACACTTCGAAGTACAGAAAAATAAATTTTAAGACACGATTGCAGTTTGAAAATTTCTTTGTGATTTAAAATAACTTCATATTCATTCTAATTTAATAATTTACCACTTTTGTGTCAGGTTTTAGAATCAGTCTGTTTCTGTATATTCAAAAGCAAATAGCAACTTTTAATTGAATAACAACAAACATTCACCGTTTTGTAGTTTCAACTCAAAATTTTGTTAGAATTAACAAAAAAGCATTTGGTTTAAATAGAGAGAATAAAATAGAAAAGCAGTAAATAGAATAAAATTCATGCTTCATATTGCTCTTGGTCTTTGGTATAACATACACGATAAATGATTAGTTTGCTTTGGTTTTCTCCATTGCAACTTCTTGCTGCCTATTTCTTATGACTTAGCTTTAAGTTTTCAATAGAGTGCTTCTGGAAGCAGGTTAGCCGTTGGGACCGATCTTTGTCTGTAGCTCAGTTCCTCCAAGCCTGGACAGCACCAGACCGGTGGGAACCTAGCAGGAGGTGCCCAGAGGCACGTGCTGGCCGCCCCAGGATCTTAAAGAACCCGGAATAACCCTGCCGAGGAGGCCTCTTTACACGCTGGAGAAACGCTCAGCTGGAAGGAGTTGTTTGGCATTTGCAAAAGAAAGACTTTGCGGTCCTGGAGCAATCCGGAGACCTAAACCCAAGCAGTGTCTCAGGCAGATATTAGGTCTGTAAAAAATAAGTGCAAATCCTGTTTCTGAAGTTTGGCCCTGGCGGGAGCTGACACAAGACCTGCAGAAATTGGGGCGTGAGGTGGGGTTGGTATGATGATGTGAAAGGCGGAGGACAAGGCGGGAGGTTGCGCCTGAAGCTCTCAGCGACTCGGGTCGGTGACGCTCGCTGAAGCCCGCTTTAGCCGCCTGCGAGGACAGAGCACCCCGACCTCGGCCTCCTGCTCCCGACAACCCTGAGGAGGAGACACCAGTTTCTCCTCCAAGTCGCCTAGCAGGCTCCAAGCCGCGGGGGCACTGCGGCCTAGGGGTGGAGTCGCTGGAGACTTTTCCCCACTTAGGGCCGAGCGCCGGGGCGGGGAGAGCGACTGCTTCGGAAAACACGCCGTGGACAAGCGCGATTTCCAGACGCAGCCTGCTTGGAAGTCCAGCTCTTGTCCCTTTCTGTGCCCCGGAGTTCAAACAGGTTTCGGAACTTTGAGCGGACCTGCAGAGCTCCCCGGATCACACCGCTCCAAGGCCTCCTCCGGCCTGCAGTTTCTTCCGCCTTTATCTCTGCCAGCCTGTGGCGCAGACCCCAGAACTCGCGGACGCCCGGAGACGTGCGTCCCCACAAGAAAAACAGTGAAAAGCCAGGCTTTACCCACACCACGACGTCGAGACCTTAGAAATAAGTGTGCAGCAGGGAGAGGGAGGGAAGGACCAGGTTCTGGCTCCCTGAATCCTGATCCAAGGTGGGCTTTTGGAACCTTAACTTTGGGCTGCTCTGCCGCTCGCCTCCTTGAACTCGCGTGGAGTCGGATTCAGGTTCAGGCTCCCTGGCCGAGCAGGACTTGCTACCGTAGCCCCGACCCCGCGGTGCACCCTGACGTTGGGGCCTAGAAAAAAGGCAGCCTGGAACCTCTCCTGGGCATGGGCTGGAAGGCGGCCGGCGCAGAATCTCGGCCTTAGAATTGATGGCCAGGCCGCAGAGCTAGCTAGGAAGGCCTCTTTCCTTTCCTTCTTGGGGCACGCATTGCTGGGACCGAGGAGTCCAGGGAGCGTAGAAAGCAGGACAGGGCGCGTGTTCGCTGAAGAAACCTTGGGACTTCCCATCCTGCCTTTGCACGTGTCTGTACATACAAGTGTGGGCACCAGCGAGTGAGCCAGTGTGCACGTGTGCCTGTGTGCGTGTGCACCTGTGCACATGACACATGGGAGAGACTGTGTAAAAGGAAAGAGAGAGAGAGACAGTCTGAGTACCTCTTGTCATTTTAGGAAAGAAAATGTCTTTTACCGGTAGGAGCGACGTTAAAAAAATGATTAAAACTGAAATGAACTGTCAGGCCTCCTGCAAGACTAGCGGGACTCTCTGTCAAAGAAGAGTCACTCAGAGAAATGAGTCAGTCCCAGGAGCTAGGGGGAAGAGGGAGGGACAGAAGATCCTTGTGAGTCCAGATCTGGGACAAGGGGACACAGTGGAATATAGGTCCCACGAGAGAGCAACATTAACTGGGGGAGGGATGGAGTTTTAAAAATGCATATCCGGTCACTTTTTTATTTTTCTTCGTACAGTTTAAAATTGGACAGTTCCTAAATACTATTTAAAAAAAAAAAAACTCATGTTCCCTCAGCTCCAGCTGTGCTTTTTAGCCTGGAGCCCGTTTGCACAGCATTGAAGTGTGTGTGTGTGTGTGTGTGTGTGTGTGTGTGTGTGTGTGTGTGTGTTTTGCTAATTCATTTTATCTAACATAAATATTTGTATTTATTTCTAAATGTTCGTTTTTATTTCGAAAATTTAAACCTCTACACATCAGGACTTCATTCTCTAAATAGACTTTTTTCTTTTATCTTTTACACTTACAACCACTCTAAGAATTTTTAACCATTACGTTGATTTCCTGAATTGGAGACCCGACACGGAGGTGACCCTTAGAATATAAGGGAGTCTGTTTTACTCCTTGAATTTGGGAGAGCATCTGGTGGTCCCCAAGTTTGCAAACAGGATCCAGACTTCCTTCTCACGCATAAAAAGACGTTTATTATTAGCTAAAAGATTGGCTGAAAGAGCAATACAGAAATGGGCAGAGAGTGGAAGTGAGCAATGGCTGAAACCGAGCACTGAGAGGGACACATGTGTGGCTGTTACTGTATAATTTAGTGAGGAAACTTATCTTAATCGGGGACTGTGGACATCAAAGACCTCTCTGTCACTGGGCAACATCGGAGCTGAGATTCTATCTCTCTGCCTTTCCTGCCTCTACCTTTCTTCTTTGTGCACACTTCTTGCCTCTTTCTCTAATCTGAGTTAATGAAAATAATAAATTGTAAGGGCCCTGTATAAATTTACAAGGGCTCGGAAGTAAACTCAGGCGGCCAAGGCTCCGCGGCTGCGAACGAGTGGCCCTTGCTCCATACCTGGTCTTCGCGGCAGCTGCAAACCCAGGCCCGGGGGAGAGCATGGTTCGGAGCCCCAGTTCCTCTCTGCCAGCCCCCGTTGCTGCTTCTCACACAGACATCAGCTCCCCACGTGTTGTGTTTTCCGTGCTTTCCTTTCAACAAACTGTCTCGTCTCTGTTCTGACTAGCTGAACCAGAAGATGCTAATCAGAGAACCTGCTCACCCAAGGAACAGTTCCGAAAGGCTCCTCCAGCGCTCATACTCCCTTCAGTGTTCGCAATTCCTCTCCTAATGTTGATTTTTTTGGTCGCTGGGGCTCAGAGAGGTGCGCAGTTTGAGCGGAGCTGAATTCAGCGTATACCAGAGCGCAAGCTCACAGTCGCTCCTCCCTCCTCAACTCCCAAGTTCTCCTGCTTGGAGAAGGGAAAGGAAAAGGGGGAAGGGGCTTCTGACCCACCACATCTAGAGGCAGTGAGGAAGGAATGAACCTATGATGCGTCCAGAAGAGCACTCCATGTGCTGGGTGAATAAGCGTTCCTTCATCTTCAGACAATTTCCAGCAGTATTTGCTGTACTGTTACATCACACTGCAATTTTTTTTTCACTTTGTAAAACCACAGTCCTCTTTTCCTAATTTACCCACGCTCCACCCTTGCCTTATAGGTGAGGGCTCAATAACAGAAATGCTTGAGGTCACACTCTTCTCTATCACTAACATGCGATCCAAATAAAAGATGACTTGAAGGTCGTGATGAAATAAACACCCGGATATAACTGAATACCTGAAAATGGGTAATTGGACATTATTAATACCAGTATTGGAACGAGCTGATTTGGATATAAGCTGAGACATATTTGGGCAAATTAAATCATATACTTGAATTAATGGGCATTTTAACAGATGTTTAAAATATGCAGCTTCTCAGTCTTTGAATTAAATATTTAATGATATTATTCTTTATAGACAAAGATTACCTTAAATCTGCCAGTTTAAAAAAAATGAATTGGAAATGGAACAAAATGTAGGCCCCACTTAAGAATCACTGAGTTTAGTGTTTCACTTACTTATGTTTTATTTTATTTATTGTGAGATGAGAGAGGTGAGAGGGTCTCACTATGTGCCCAGGCTAACCTAGAATTCCTGAATTCTTGGGCTCATCCTACCTTTCTGCCTCAGCCTCTTGAGTATCTGTGACAGTGGTAGGTGCTCACCAACCTGCTGGTTTGGGTGTTTGGCACTTTATAAAAATTATTATACTTTCTAATTGGATGTAAACTGGGACCTTTTTTCATATTTTACATTTTTACGTTCCACAGTTCTTAACCAGTGGAATTTTTGTACATATTCATATAATCTGCTGAAATACAAACAATGATTCCTGAATTTTTTTTTCATATTTGACATTTGAGACATTTCAGTTCCAGCTGATTGACAGGACTTTTAACAGATTAAAGCTAGCGCTACAATTGTACAAGTAATAAAGGAGCTACTAAGAAACAGTGACGTGAGAACGAACTCTTGATTTAAGCACATGGCAAAATTTTGACTAAAATTAATGGCTTATCTACATAACTCTTGGTTTTGTTTTGTTTTCACTTTTAATCCTGCGAATTCTGTCCTTTAAGAATTGTATCATGAGCAATTCAAATAGATGAAAAAATGGAAGAGATTTTCCTTTTTCAATATAAAAACTTTCAACTTTATCTCAAATAAAATAGTAGATGTATTTGCAAACTGAGTTTCCAGCAAGAGCCAATGAGAATCTTCAAGGAAAAGGGTAAAGAATCCTGGTTACAAGAGGAACTCTACAAAACATTTATATATACTGGAAATATTGCCTGCAAAGAGTCCTCAGCATATACAAAACTATTTCTAAATCCTAAATTTCCAAATTCAGTCACAATAAGAAAAGAGAAGAGAAAAACTATCTCAGGCCATGCATAATTGTTGATGTAAATTTATAATAACTAGCATTTCTAGAAAGACTTGTGCTTTTTTATGTTCACCTTTAGTCTTTGGTGCCGGTTCCTTCTCAAATTACATAAAATGTACTTTAAGAAGCACTCACTACCTGCTACAGATGTCCAGGAAAACTGACTTATGGAAGTCGGAAACATATGGCAGTTGCCTATTGCACAAGGAAGGTACATATGAAAGTTATAAATTTCTTTCTTTAAGTCAGCATTGTAAACGCATTTTATGGGGTTCACAGTATGTATTACATCTGTAGATTTAATTTTTGAAATATATGTTTTTTGAGATATTTGTGGTTTGAGATTTGAAAAGAACTCATCTTGATGTATTAGAAATGAAGAAAAACTACAACAAATAAAAATAAATACATGGAAAAGCAAATGTTTTGCTTTTATTTCCCAGCTGGTTGAACTGAAAAGGACATCAGGTCATCTAGTGCTGAAGAATTACTCATAAGACAGGAGGTGCCCATCCGCAGAGCCGGCTGCATTTATTAAGTTCCCGTTCTGAAGAAGCAGTGGTACCAATTTGAGGATCGCCAGCTTGGGACTGATAAAAAAATCACCAGATTAAAAATTGAACCATACATTGTCAAAACCACACCAATTCAATTTGCTCTTGAAAAAAAAAAGGCAAACTCTTTCCAATCTTTTCCCCATCAAAATTTTACTTTTAAAATCTTAATTATTTCATTTAATGCTTTCAAAATCATATTTTCATTTCAATAACAGCTTAAATTTTGTATTTAGTATTATCCATGGATATTATTACTACCAACATATCTTCCCTTACACCTTCAAATTTATTTTAAAATAATCCCTCTAATTTTCAACCTGAAGTCCCCTGTGTTACCTTTAAATTTAATTTTATAGATTTTAAGAGTCACAGGTCTCTCATTCCAGTTTATTTGGAGAAATGTTAGAAGCAAGTTATGTGAATGGTCTTGGTCAGAATGAGTTCAAACAAACATACTTTTTTAGGTACCCTAAAACTGGAGCAGGTGCCTTCAGATAAGGTTGCTGTGGGTTAACTTGACAAAAACTGTCCCTAGATTGCCATAGTGGAAGTCAGGGAAACAATGAAATTTACTGGGGGGAGGGGGATAATGCAAAATAATAGCAGATGCGCCCTTCCTGGACAGAAGTTTTATTTGGTTGTGTTTTGGCTTCCCCTTCATGAGCAATTGTGATCGGTATGGGTTTTCTGTTCTTTTCCAGTTCCTGCCTTGCTGAGCGCTCATCTTGGCCAGTCTTTTCGTCATTTGGTCTTTTTGCAACGGTAAGAAATCTAGCAGTTTAATATTATTGGCTTCCAGATAGAAGGGGAAAGGAATCCTTAAAGTTCAGAAAAGACTATCTGATTCTTTTTTCAGCCTTCCAAGGAAAATTTGAAACAAGGAAAATGCAGGGAGAAATTTAGATTTCCTTCTTTACTAAGTTTTAAGTGGATTCCTAAATACCCATGCTGTCCCACCCAAGCCATTCCGTGTCCTCTTTTTTCCAGTTATAGATGGAGCTGTGGAAAGGGACCCCAATCAGACTTCACTGGAGAGTAGGCTTGGTAGGGGTTTATTCATATTATACTAGCATTTATTGTTTGATATCATTTAATAACAAAACTAAAGAAAAAAATTTAAAAGCCCAGTTTCCGGGGGACACCCTAAAATCCTGAGGTGTGGGGGGGGACACTGGTGGTAAAACACTCAGACAAACACATTTCCGATGAGGGTCTATACCTGAAATTAAACTCCAGTCTGGTTTTCTGAAACTTGTATTGCTATGCTCAAGATCTGCGTTTTCTTTCATTTCGTTTCCGTTCTTTCTGGTTTGGGTGCCTTTTTTTTTCCCTTTCATTGCTGAAGACAATCTGATTTACAGTTTGACTGAGAGTTGCATTTCTGTTTAGAAGGTGAAACGTCCAAGTCAGTTAGCCAAATTATTCCCTAACGGCTCCAATATTGCGCCAGAGTCCCGGAGTCAGTTATTTTTATGTCTGACTGTATTTCAAATGTGCAGGGTGATAAATAAAACCCGCCTCAAACTTCAAACTATCTCAGTGTGATGAGGAACAATGACAAAAATTAACCCAGCCAAAGCGTTGGAGTTCTTCTGCGCGGCTGGAGCGTAAGTCAGAATCTAGGCGCCTGCTGCAGCCTCTGGACCATCCCGGTTCGAGAGAGGGGTTCGGAACCCGGATGGACTCGGTCCCGGAGGACCGGACCAGTTGAGGGAGAAAGGCTTGGTTGCATCTAAGCCACCCAATAATTAATTCATCATCAAGGATTCTCCAGGGGTGTGTGTTGGGGGGTGTTAAAGGAGTAACAACTCCTGACTCTCTCAGCATCCCAAAGGCGCTCCTCTGATTGCACAAGTCACTTGAAAGGGAAATTAGTCTCACCCATTGATAAGAAACCCCTTTTAGGGGAAATCAAGGAAGGGGCCCCGGGAAGCTCTCCGCGCGACTGCACAGCCGCCCGGAGCCGGGAGTCGCTCGCGCATTGACTTCCCAGAAGCGTCAGAATGGGCAGCAAGCGCCGGGGTCTGCTGTCCCGCGTCACCTGTTAGAGAGGCCGGCGGCGACAGCGCGGCGTTCGAAGGCCACTGGGAGTCGCGGGCCGCCGAGCCGCGGGTTTCTGCGGGTGGCGCACAGAACGGCGCTCTCGGTGCTAAGTGCACAGGAAGTGCGAGGAATAAATACATCGTCTCGGGGGCTTCTGTCTGGAAAGGGCCTCTCGGCCCGCGCGGTTCAGAGTCCGCGAGGGTTTACGGTCAGGGCGGGCGCCTGCGCCTCCCGAGCCGCCGAGAAGGGTGCGCAGCCCCGGCCACCGCCCGCCACTCGCCCGGCTGCGAGTCCAGGCTCGTCAAAGCCCTCGGGAAGCTCCCGAGGCGGCGGACTGCACCGGCGCCCAGCAGGACTCGGGCGTCGCCCCCGCCCTGGCCCGGGCAGCGGCCGGACCCGGGAGACGGCGCGCGGCGCGTTCGCTTGCACGAGTGCGCGGCTGCGCCTCAGGCTGTCAACCTCGGTCGCCGCGGCAGAGCCCCAGAGGGAGGCTGTTACCGTCTGCTAGATAGTAGAATGAAGAGTTTTTAAGAATACGTAAGTTCAGAGCAAAGCGAAAACGCGCGCCTCCCGAGGAGCCGCACTTCCCGCGGCACAGCCCGCTTTCCGGCCGCGGCTGCGGAGCTCGGGGCCGCGCTTCCCGGCGTCCCCGCCCGCGCGCGGCGTGGCGGTCCCGGCCCTTCGCGGGCCTCGTCCGCCGCGCTGGCCCGCCTCCTGCTGCCGGCGTGAGCGCGAAGAGCCCGGGCTGGCCCCCGGCGGCGGCGCCACAGGCTCTGGAGAAGGCGAGGGCGCAGAGGTGGGCACAGCTCCGCTCGCGATGCGGCTCCCCGCGCGTTGGTTTCGGGACCCCAGCCACGCCCGGCCTTAATTTCCTCAGCGTTAGAGCCGGGACAGGGAGTGGGTGGTGGCGGGTAATGCAGTCCGCCGAGGGACAGAGGACAGGGGTTGGCAGTACAGGGTCCACTATCCCGCTCATTTGGAGTCCGGGCAATTCAGGCCCCGGCCTGCGGCCTCGAACCCATCAGAGGGCCGGCTCCGGGCCCCGCGGAGCTCCTCCTCCTTGCCCTGCGCTGTGGGCTCGTGGGCACGGCCTGGGTACCGGTCGGAGAACCAGGCGCCCTCTGCGGACCTTTGGCAGCATTGCCCGGAGCCGGCCCGGCCCACGCAGACACCTCCCGCAGACTCGGGCTCTGCCGGGCCGAGCACCGGCTTCGCGCTGACCCTTGCACGGCTGTCCGCGGCAGCTGTGCAGGACTCGGGAGCTCCGGGGCCAGCGCTGCGCCCCACCCCAACCCAGGCTGAAGGGGAAGCCCTGTAGGTTGCCCTGGACTTCGGACCCAATAGAGACAGCCCGAATCGCTCAGGAGAACCAATCCAGACAAGGCGCTGGTCTCTGATTGTGTGTCAAAACTCCGCGGAGACTCTAAATTGTATCCCAACTCCAAGAAAGAGAGAGATAGAGAGAGAAAGAAAGAAAGAGAGAGAGAGAGAGAGAGAGAGAGAGAGAGAGAGAGAGAGAGAGAGAGAGAGAGAGAGAGAGAAAGAAAGAGAAAGAAAGAAAGAGAGAAAGAAAGAAAGAAGAGAGAGAGAAGAAAGGAGAAACGAAGGAAGAAAGAGCTATCTGGAACAGAGGAAAACGATGACAGGAACACAATTTAAAACAAAAGGTAATTACAGAAAGGAACCTGAAAGAAATGTTAACATCGGTGTTCTTTGCCCTTGAGCAAGAGTTAACCACAGTCAACCAATCAACAAAGACTCTTGTTTCCCCAAACCCTGGGCCAGCTGAGGGACGTTTCCCAGCGAAGCTCTCAGGACCTATCACAGTTATCTCCCCAGACAGCAAGCCAGGGATGAGCTTCTCCCCGACTGTGTCTCCAGTCACAATTCCGGGATACTCCAGATAATGACCATTTTGACTTCTCTTACTAGCGAGGGTCTCTGCCTCTGCCCTCCACTTTTTTTTTTAAAGAAAAGCACATTTCACAAGTTTATAACTAGGTGAAGTGTTTCAAACCGCCCCCATCTTGAATAACAGCAGACTAATAAAATGCATGGATAGTAACCTGTGTACAGAGGGTGGTGATCTAAGGTGGTTATGGACTCTCCACTGCCCAGTTATTTCTAAGATTTCATTTTAAAACATGAAACATTTTGGGACAGTTACAGTTACATTACTACATGTTGTGGAAGTAAGCTTGCATTTAGAGAAAAATTATTAGAAACAGCTGTAATGTTAATGTTTCAAAACCCAAAGTACTCAGTATGCTCAGTATCTACTTTTCATCATAGTTTTTTTTGTGTGCATCCACATAATGCATACTCTCTGTGTGTAATACAAGACACTTGTTTAATAAAGCAAACGATTGTCTGTGTCAGGGAGATTTGGTCCTCTCTCCCTCTTCCAAACCATGTGCAGAGCAGATCAAAGACCTGAATTACCTCTGTCTTTCCAAAGGCAGCCAGATGGTGTCTTGATTTTTCTTCAGATTTTTTTAACAATAGAATTCAAAGCACTAAAGAATCCTTATGATGCAACAGATGAAAGCCCTTCCCAGGTAAATTATTATTTTTTTAATGTTATGCATACCTTACTTTATCCCACTAAGGTTTTGAGAAGGCTTGTAAGAATACATAAAATAGTATGTAGATGCAGAGTAGAAGTTTAAACTGGGTGAAATTGAAATCCCAGGGTCAAGATGAGAAGAAAATATGAACTCTGATGTGCTTGTAGGACACTAGACAGTTTTTAAAGAAGAACCTTTAAATTTGTCTGAGCTTTTTAGCAGCATGGGTAAAAAATAAAACATGATCTTCATCAAACAGAAAAATCATATCAGTTTCTTATCGTAAGCAATATATTCCCACAGCAATAAAAGAGGAAGAGGAGGGAGAGGAGGAGGAGGGGGAGGAGGAGGCAAAAGCAAGGATGAGGTGGAGAAAGAAAAGATAAGGAAGAGGAGGCAGGGAGGAGGAAAAGAAGGTTGGGGAGGAGAAATATTAGCAGCATCCACAGTGGTATGTTTTATGTGATGCTCCATTTGGGAAATCAACTGTCCCTGCTTCACCAAAACACAATACTCTTACTGAACTATTTTTTGCTCTGTGCCATATAGTTTAAAGTTGCTACTCTATATACAGATAGTTGGTGCTAGAAAGCACTTTGGAATCAGACAGTTACAGTAACTTTGGATTTAGTGCTGCCGTCTGCATCTATGGTTCTGCTACAATGGTTGGAAAATCTCTTTCTGAGACCTGGTTTTCTTTGTGAAGTGGAGAAATCTATCCATTGCCTTACAGAAAGGATTTGCTAGAGCCCAGCATTTAACAAACTTTAAAAATAAGTGTTAGGCTATCACTGCTGTTTTTATTGTCATCAATATGCAGTAAATGCTAGTTTTCCTTCTTCTTTTCCACAGCTGCACAGCGTTCAGGGGCACTTCTACTTATGTGCCTCAGAACAAATCAGAATGCTGAAGTTTAGACTCCAAGGTCTGTCAATAAGTTGGAATTAGCAAGGTTTCTGAGCTCCCTGATCTTCCCTACTGGACTGTAGTAAAGAGTAAGCCAGTTTCTGGGAAGAAGTGGGTATCAGTAAACAGTGTTTCCTTTGAACACACAGAGGTAGAGGTAGGAGTGTGCCAGTCCTTGTGACTGCAGGCCCACTTTGACTCTGGGTAGCAGTTTACTTCTAACCACCAGAGGAGGTGACACTTGCCTGAATCACATTGATACTGGGATGAGTCATGGCATGAATGAGTTCCAAAAGGTGGTAAGTATACCTGAGTGTTTTGGAGGGAAGTGGTAGCACTGAGGTTTTGCAGGTGACTACAGAAAGTCAGTATTAAGAATTGGAGGTTGGGGGAAAAAGAAATACAAGGTGATGCCATCCATTTCCCCATCTTCCCTCACCCTTCCTTGGCCCTACTAGAATTTTTAAACTGACTACCTTCTAACACCCAGTAGTGGTGCTAGGTTTTATGGCTCCAACTCATGGATCTGCCACTTAAGACTATCCAATTGATCTCTAGAATGGTCTTCTCTTTGGTCTCTTTTTTCTCCCTTCTTTATACCTACTTTGTACACAGCAAACTTTCACCTTTCTCCTGCTAAAACTTGTGCATTGATAATAGGTCAAGTATCAGTCCAGTGTATCTAATCCTCTGTGTTATAGTCCCAAGGTTAGTTGTGTCTTAAGTATGGAGAAGAATATGTGCATGTTTTACTAGATTGTAAATTTCCTAAGATCAGAACCTTCATGATATGATATGTACTCACTGGTTGGCTGAAGCTAGAACAGCAGATAATTTGTTTCAGCTTGTGGCAGCCCCAGGCTAAGCTGCCAAGAAACAGCATGACATAGCAGGATAAGCAATGACTTGGAGTCAGAAGAGGGGGCAAAGGATTGTTGACTCTGTCCCCAGCTTCATCAGCTTCAGAAATCACATAACATCTTTACCTTCTACCCATAGTATTTAGGTGAAACGATCCCAATGACACCAAGTAGCACCAACATTTTATGATACCAAATCCACTTTCCAGCTGACAGTAATCTTGTCTTTCTGTGAATTAACCCCCATAGAATGTTTCTAAACTGACAAGTAAAAGTTGTATGTATTTATGGTGTGTAACATGATGTTTCGATATATGTATTGTGGAATAGCTAAGTCTAACTACTTACCACATACATTAACTCACAGACTTACTTATTTGCTGTGAGAACACTTAAAATCTACTATCTTCCTATGGCAGTTTATTTCTTCCTCTTTTAGGCACACAGCACTTCTACCTTATAGTAAAATAATTGTAAACTTTTTCTTTTCTGTATTCCCCAAAAGACTAGCCCAGTGTTTTGTACTACTGTACCCAATACCTTTTGGGAGAAGGGGTGGTGCCCAGGATTCAGCCCAGGGTCTTGCACATGCTAGACAAGTTCTCTACCACCCAGCTATACCACCTTTAGTAAATAATTTTGAGTGAATTAAGTCTGATCTTTATTCATAACCTCCATCCATTTGGTATTAAAACAGGGCAAGCTAACACTTGTCTACTTTCTCAGAGAGACTGTTAAACTTGAAGGGGCTTGGTATATACACAAGTTCCTTCTCAGTCAAATCGTGCTGTCTTGTCTTCATGGAAGCCAGAGTACCCGTAGTCATCTTCATAGTTGTTGTGTGTTGGTACAAGTCAACTCATCCAGAACAAATATCCAGCTCCTTTCCATAGCTAATGCACAGAATGTGGCAGAAGGGCAGCAGACTTTGGGGCAAAAGGAGACAGAAATACAGAGGGTCCCACCTCATGAGGGTAGGTAGTGGTTGTTAAGCTGTGTCTTCCTACCTCCAGTATGGAGTGCAGCCAGCAACGGGGTTTACTTTTCCTGAGAAAATCAGGTGGTGGTCACAGAGATTTGTCTCTTCCTTTGGCCTGGTCTCTGTGGTGGACTGGTATGGTCAGCTTGTGCAGGAATGCCCAGCTGAACTGAGTTGGTGTGGTTCTGGGCAAAGGAGATCCACCTAAGGATCGTTGCCTACAAAACAAGAAGGAAAACAGGAGCAGAAGATAGGAGCCAGCTGTTTCTCAGGAGAAACTGTTGTGGCTGGTTCTCCTGAAGGAAACTCAGCTGTTCTCATCACAAAAGGAGCTCCAGGACTTGCTATCATAGAGGATGGCTGCTGTTTGCTTCAGAGGACCTCTGGTCTTCATCTCTGCTATGAGCATCGTATCCTGGTTCCAGTATAGATTTCTTCAGTCTTAGTGCAGAGACATGAACACTGGACATTGCCATGGGCTCCCAGGCCTTGATTGCATCTTTCACATCTCCAGTGCATAGATAGATGTTCTGCATTCTCCCAGCATTTGGCTTGTGTGTGAATGTTGTAACTTGTAAATGTCCTGTATTAAATCTGTTCTCTTGCCAACCATCGACTCTGGAAAGATAACTAATACAGTCTCCTTGACCATGTGTCTTAGCTAACTTTTCTGTTGCTAGGACAAAACATTCAACACCTACAATTTAAAGGAGAAGAAGTTTCAGTTCATGGTCAGCTGACTCCAAGGCAGAAATGGCAATGTGGAAAGGCATAGTGGAGGAATGCGTTTAACCCAAACCTATGGCCTCCAAGAAGCCCCGCGGAGGAGCACAAGAAAACACCCTCCATGTCACACCCCCAATGACTTACACACCTCCTCTGACCAGGTTCCACCTCTGATGATGAGACTTTTCAGGGACATTTTAGATTTTAACCACAACATCATGTTTGCCAGCTCCCTAAAGCACTTCCAGGGAAAGGGAGGTAAAAAGAAGTACTAAGAAGACAGAAACACTGCATTATACAGTGTGCCCCTGGATTCCTTTCCTTAAACAACTCCAGAGCAGGAATGAGGTGGAAACACAATGCTGTTCTCTAGAAAAGTCTTGAAAGGAGAAGGATATAAACATTTCTCACAGTCATTATTTTGGCCTCCTCTAGCATTGGGGCTGAAGCTCTGCTCCCTCTTTAGTCCCCTAATCTCACTCTAAACCGAAGCTCCTCCAAGCTGCCCTCTGTGCTTTTTGCCAGCTCAGGGCCTCGGCCTGGGCCAGGGGCTCAGCATTCAGGCACGTCCTCCCTGGAAGACTGCGACTACTGGAACCTCTGCTGCTCCTTGCTAATACTATTCCATGTTATTTCTGCTAGTGATCCTACCTGACAGCCAACCCAACTACCTGCTGCACAGCCTGGGTAAAAGCTTGGATCTCGCATGTTGGAGGCCCTGCAGAGATGGTCCAGCTTACTTGCCTTTCCTTCTTGCTGCGGACCTCCTGCTTCTCCTTTCCCAGACCCCACAACCACACAGAAGTAAAAGTGCCTTTCAGGGGGCTAATGCACTCTGATGATTCTTACTGAGGGTACTCTCTTTGGCTGGGCCAGGAAGATGGAATAGTACTTCCTTTACATTTATCCTTATGGCTATAGGAAGTTCTCATGTACCCACATATGGAGGCTGGCATTTTTCTTCCTCAGACCAGTTAAGTTTTCTCGCACTCAGTGAATGGATATTCATCCCCATCTATTTATGGCAAACTTATCATACAAGTCTTAGACTGTCTTAAAAATTTTAGTATATTTTGCAGTATACGACGTTCATATTCATCTCAGGGAGTAGGTGCATGTACATAACACAGCTTGACTTTTTATTCCCCTTCTCCTCCCCTCCTATCTCCTTCCTTCCACCATTAAATCTCTTTACCCCATTTGTATTCTTCTTATTATTATTTTTAGTTCATGTTCATGACATATAATGTTTACATTCATTGTAGGCACTTGGTACATGTACATGACACATTTTAAAACTTTTTGCTTTGTCTTCTGCCACCCTTGTTCTCAGTCTACTGGACCCCTTCTTATTTGCAAAAAAATCTGTTTCCTTCTATCAGTCCTTTATTTTGTTCTTTATTTGTACTTTGCCTTACTCAGATGAGAGATACTATATACTATTTAAGATTTTGTGTCTCATTTGTTTCACTTAACATTATATTTTTCCATGTGTATCCATTTTCCTAAAAATGTCTTGAACTTATGCTTCTTTATACCTGAGTAGTACACCTTTAGGTATAGATACCACATTTTATTTATTTACTCATTCATCTGTTGACGGGCGTGCAGGCTGCTCACTCCAGGATTTAGCTATTATGAATTGTGCTGCTATAAACATTGGTATGTATGTATCACTGTAAAATGATGTCTTTGGTTCTTCTGGCAAGCTATGTAGCAAAGGAATAGCTCAGGCAAATGGAGTTTTTAATTTTAGTTCTTTGAAAAATCTCCATACTGATTTCTATAATGTTGTACTAGTTTGCATTCCCATCGGTAATGTAGGAGGATTTCTTTTTCACCACAGCCAAGCCAACATTTGTTATTATTTGATTTCTTGATGATAGCCACTTATTGTGGTATAAAATGAAATTGCAGCATTATTCTAATTTGCATTTCTTTATTGGCCAGACATGGTAAAAATCTTTTTCATGTTAGCCATCTGTGCTTCTGAGAAGCGTCTATTCATTTCACTTACCTATTTGTTGATAGGGTCTTCTATCCTGGCAAGTCTAATTTTTTTAGTTCTTTACATTTGCTAGACATTGGCCTTCGGCTTCAAAAATAGCTGGAATTTTTTTCCATTTTGTAGGTTGTCTCTTAACTCTACTAATCATTTTCTTTGCAGTGAAAAAATTTACTAGTCCAACCAAGTTGTTGAATAACCAATTCACAGAAATATTGGTGAACCTTTTTCAAAGCATAAGTTTTGATGATTGTTTACAACAGCAGTTTCACAGCTCTGTTAAATGTCAGTCTCCAGTGTGATTCCCATTTCAGAGGCCAAAACATTTCTCTAGGACTCAACATTCAAAATGTGAGGCTTTCCTTTGGACATACTAAGTCTACAGTCTTTTCTGTTTCCACAGGCCTGTGTCCTGTCCCTGCCTCTTCTGCTGGTGAGAAGGCTCTTAAAACTCTCCTCCAACTAATAAAAGATACATGCTGACAGCTTCCTCTCAATTGCTAATTTGCCACCTTAGTTTCAGAAACTGAGGTAGAGTCACCACAAGTGCCACCTCTTCCTGTGGTTAAATCATGTTTCTATTCACTAGGTAAATGTTTGTAGCATCTGGAAGCAAACTTTTGGAAGAAAACCTGGTCTCTACCATAATTATTGATTTTACACATCCTTGTAGTGCCAAATAGCTTACCAAAAGTTATTCATTTCCATACCACCTCCAGCAAATGTGTTGCTTCCTGTTAGAGTCTTTCCTTTTGCTGTAATGAAGAGGCATAGAACTTGTGGGTGGATGTGAAGATGGTGAAAGGAGAAATTAGGAAAGAGAGTGAAGGGAGAAAGTGCAAGAGTAAGGTCTTTCTTTGCCTTGACCTTTATGCAGCACTGTATCGTTTAAAGTATTTTCAAATATACAATCTCATCCAACCTACCTAACCAGTTAATGTGTTTGCCAGGGCCCACTCCACTCTCTCTATTTTTTAGTTGAGGAAATAGAAGCTCATAAAAGTTTAAAAAAAAAAAAAAACTTCCCCAAAGTCATACAGGCAGTAAGTGAAAGAAACTGCACCAGAAATAAACTCTCAACTCTTACTGCTTTGTTTAGCTCTGATTTATTTGTACACTTTCAACATGTTTTTGCCTACAAGAACATTGACCAAGTAGTTTTAGCAATATTTCCTTTAGGTATTATCATTCATTTGCCTCTAGCCATGCTTTTCCTACCCTATTAACACAGTTGAGTGATATCTGATCTTACTTACAGTTCATTTGGCTATAACCTCATGAAGGCGAAGGCTAGATTGTCTCCATGGTCAACATAGTTCACAGCACATGTCTTCTGGCACACAGTAGTCTCCATTTAATTCTCGCCTCTGGCTTCTTTGAGTGCTCTGAATATGGCTAAAGAATAGTAGCCAACCCAACAATTTCTGACATTCTGGCAGGACTTCTAAAATACACATACAAGTTCGGAAATGAAAATGAACTCAGGCTGTTTTAATCAATAGACACAATTGTTCTAGAAGCAGATAACACAGAGATTTTTCTAGTTTCCTTGACTCAGTAAGAAGAATCTGCAGTGTCCATCTTTTCTCCCAGAAGTGGGGTATTTCTAGTTTTCCTCTCCATTTTACTGACCATTTGGAAAATTTGAGTGTACTGGTGTTGCACCAACTTTACTTATCCTGAATTATATTACAATATACTGTCCTGTGAGTAGGTAAAATGCAAGAATATGTAGGGAAAAGAACTTAAGAAGAAGGCTACAACCACTTTAGAGATGTAAAAATCCTTCCACAGGGGAGTCAGGATGCTAAAACTTCTATCAAAGCATATGAAAATGACATCAGTGGTCTGTTATCCCCTCATAAATGAACCAGACCTAGAGAAAGACATTCAAGTAATGTCAGCCTTTGTCAAACCAATAACAAGGTTTGACATCTGTTAAATCATTAAAGACACAAATAAAATGTTAACTGAGACAGAGGATGAGGGAAAAGTGCTGATAGCATGTATTAAGACTAAAAGTAAAAGAGGTGATTAATTCCTAGATTTTGGAATATCACTATAGCATGTTGGCTAAACCTCCCCAGATTCCAAATCACTGACAAGTACTCTAGTAATAAAAACGACCATGGAAATCTGTAATAGATGGCTTTGGATCTTTTAACACTGATATGGCTGCTTGCTGTTTCCACAATAAATGGATATCCCTTGGTGCCTCGTTTTCCTTCAAACACCTTGTTTCAATTCTATGGAATATCATTCTCCTTGACCTCAAAGAGAACTTCATCCTTGAACCATCATTTCCATAAGAGCAAATCTAAATTTGACCTATGGTATTCTACTTCTCACACCTAATTAAAACAGTAGATTCTGCTTTCTCTGTCCTTTGGGTCCATGGCATTCTGGCTTTGGAGTTTATTCTGCATGGAAAAGAGGGGAATTTCTCTCCTAACAGAAACAAAGTTAGATAGTCATCAAATTGTTTCATTTCCATTTTCTTTCCTGGCGATAAAGAAATAGAATATTTGTGTAATTCTTCTGCAGATACAAGGGATTTTGGAATTTATTTCCTCTTGACTGAAAGTGAGGAATATCACAAATGTCACTTCTATGCTGAGTTGTTAAGAATGGATGTGCTTTTACAGTGAACTTGAAAGTTAAGTTTCCAAGTGGCATAGCTATAACAAGGAGCTAACTTCTCTGTCTTTGAGTCACCAGAGAAAAGATTCCCAAAAGAGCCACTGCATCCACTAATGCTGGGTTATTGCACTGCTATTCAGGGATTGTCTGGTATTTAAGAGCTAGCATTCATTTTCACGACTAACAAATAACTTTTTAAAAGTTTATCTTTTCTAACGTAAATATATCTAATACTTAGAGGAGACTTCAAACATGGCTGACTGGAGGAGGGGTTACGTCACAGGTACACAAACAGTACTCACTGAAGCCGCATGTATGCTGCTGTACATAAGGGTCTTATATCCTGAATCAGAATACTAATTGGAAAGACGATACATATAGAGCAAATATGACAACTGCACCACTGGAAGGAGGAAAGGGAACTAATATAGCTGATCTGCACCTCTCCAGACCCCACCTTCAGGAAGCAGCCATTATGAGAGCATTCCCAATAGCAAGAGGGAGGGGACAAACCCAGGAGACTGAACTCTTGGGTCAGACTTTGTATATACCAGCCCCTTAGCCCCATCACCTCTATCCAAACACTGGGGAACGCTACAGCCTGGAGGTATCTTCACTAGTGCTCAGAGAGGACAAAGGACCCCCCCCCCCGCTCCCTATCCCAGCCCCACCCTGGAAGAGAGAATAAAAGGGCAAACAGGAACTATGGATTCCTGTGGACCTGTACTCTCGCCCACGGACTCAATGGATTCCCACCTGACAGTGACTCACCGAGTCTCATGGTTCCAGGCTAGATGCTGAACAGACACCCTAGCTAGCACGTGAACATTCTTGCAGATCCCTAAGGACCTCCGCTAGAGTGCCAGCATACCCGCAACTCTGTGGTCCCCTGCCTGGTGCGAGTGAACCTACCTGCACATTCTACCATCATGGTTGGAAGGGGGAAGAGTTCCTAAGCCAAGACCAGGGATAGCATCAGATTCTGCCTGTGAGCCTATAGAATGGATTCCTGAGACTGGGTTTGCTTGGGTTTTGCAGTAGAAAGGAAAGAAATGATACTGTTGTGTCTGATACAATCAGTCCATGATCATGGCAAGAAAAAAGTGATCTGAACACTCAGGCTTTTGGGCAAAATGGTCATGTGTGAATTGCATGTACATTCTGTTAGAGTTCATGCACTGAGGTCCCACTGCATGTTTTTGTGGGTTTTTTTTTTTACTTCGATTTTGTTGTTTATTTTCTCCTCCTCTTATCTCTTTATCTAGTTTCTCCAACTCAAGATCCTGTAGGAATACTGTTTTCCTCTTTTTACTTGTTTCTCCCATTGTTTAAATTCCTCCTCTTAAGTCTTTAATTTGTCAGATTCTGCGGTTTCTTAGTCTCTCCTATCTTCTTTTGTATTAACCCCCTGTCCTGTCTATTCTATTTCTTTTCCCCTTCTATATCTTACAATCACCTGGTTTCCTTTACTTCTATTTCACGTTGTGGGATCACAAATATTTAAACAGGTTTCAACAACCTCATAGCTTTCCTCAATCCAAAAACACACCTCATTCCTCCTATGTCTCATCCTTGCCCCTACAAATGTCTTCTTGAAAACTTCAACCCTTCGATCCAACTAAAGGCTAACCAAACCCCATATCTATTTTTTTTCACCTATTTATAGTTCCCTATCTGCCTCCCTCATTACAGATTTTTGCTCCTCTTTCACTCATCCCTTAATCTCTCCGCTCCATTTCTCCTGCCAAATCATAGTATAACTGCTAATACCAATTGAATGTAGGCTGCAAAAAGTATTGGTAAAGGTTGAAAGTGTAAATGCAAGGGTCATCACATATCAGCAATATATGATCAGATCTTTTGATGTTGTTATCAGTAGTAATTCCTCAAAGCAGAGGGAAAGAATCCAAATCACTTAAATTAAGAAGGTGAAGATGTGAATAGTATTTCTGGACAAATAAAACTGAAAGCACATCACAAGAAAGCAGTATTTTACTAAAAAGATCTTCATATTAATTACTAGCTCTCCTCATTCTACTTGACCTCAATGATCAGCAAGAAAAAAAAGGAGAAAAAAAAGAGGAAACAACATCAACGACAAAAAGATATACACACATATAGGATCACGGGCACAAAAGACCCTGATTTTCTCCCCAGTTCTCCCAAGGAAGATCCAGGAAGCAGAACTGGAGAGGAAAGCAAACACCAGGTAGCACAGCTCTGTGAATTGTTCAAAGAGAGAAAGAAACTTGGCGAGTTCAACAAGGACACGACTCAAAAGTTTATGGAATTATTATACAAAATGAGCAATGTGGATTTGGGGGAACACATAAAAAATTGGAAGATGTGACCAAAATGGTTCAAAAAATGAACAACAGATTTACTAAAGCTGTAGAATCCATGAAAAAGGTATTATGCAGTAATACAAGATTTAAAAATTTGTACAGCACTTATAATTCCAGAAAAGATTAATGGGAAGTCAGGGTTACTGAAATGAAGGACAAAATGGTAAATTATGATGAAGTAGAGAAGTCTCAAAAAAGATAAGAGAAAAAGAAAAACTCATCGAACAACGATTCGATGATGCCAAGAAGACTTAAGGCTAATTGGCATTAGAGAGAAACTAGAAGATAGCATACATAGAATGATTAATTCATTTACAGAAATCAGAAAACTTCTCAAATATGAGAGAATAATTCAACATACATGGAAGTGAGACTTACAAAACACCAATGAACTATGATGAAAGAAGAAGCTTGCCAAGACATAACATAATTAAATTACCAGAAAACAAAAGCAAACAAAACCCTCAGAATTTTTAAAATGGTCAAGGAAAAGGGAAAAAATGAACACATATAAAGGTGAACCCATTGGAATAACAGCAGACTTCTCAACACAAACTTTAAAGGTGAGAGGAACCTGGCATGAAATATTTCAAGTCTTAAAAGCAAACATTTTCAGCCCAGAATAACATATGTAGCAAAACTTCCTTCAGAATAGATAGAGAAATAAGGACATTTAATGAAAAAGAACAACTTGAGAGATTTATGAATATCAAAACAGGACTTAAAAAATACTCAACAATATCCTAGACAAAAATGATGAAACCAACAAAGCCAAGAATCAAAACAGAATGAATACATCAATCAAAGTGAATAAACAACAACAAAATAGGAAAATAAAAACTAAGGATTCAGCGACAGAGAAAAAGCACAATGTTAGGAATTAATCAATGCCTCTCAGTAATATCTCTCAAGGTCATCGTCCTCAGTTCTTCAATTAAAAGACACAGACTAGCAGAGTGGATAAAAAAACAGAATCCAACAGTTTGTTGCATTGAAGAAACTCACTTAATCTGAAAAGATATTTATAGACTAAAAATCAAAAGATAGAAAACAGTATTTCATGCATTATGACCCCCCAAAAAAGAAGGGGTAGTAAATATCAGTTAAAACTGATCAGGCTAGACAAAGAAGGTCACTACATATCAGTTAAGGGAATAATCCAACAAGCAGTGCTACGACTTGTAAATATATACACTGGATACTGGAGCACTTGTCTTCAAAAAAATAAATACTGCTGAACACAAAAGATCAAATAAATGCTAACATAATTGTAGTAGGTGATCTCAACACGCCCACTTGCATAGAAATAGATCAACCTAATCAAAAAATCAAGGAAATATCAGAGCTCAACAACACCCTTGAACATATGGACTTAATAGATACATGCAGAGTGTTCTACTCTGTTACAACAGTGCACATTCTTTCCCACAGCACGTGGAACTTTCTCTGAAATAGATCACATACTAGTCCACAAGCAGGCTTAAATAAATATAAAAGTATCAAAATCACCCTATGTTTACTATCAGACCACTGTGCCATGAAACTAGAAAATCAACCACAGAGTAAACCACAGAAAATTTAGAAGCACCTGGAAACTTACTAACACATTCCTGAATGCCCAGTGGATCATAAAAGAAATCAAAAGAGAAATTAAACAATTTCCAGAAGTAAATGACAATGACTGTACAACATATTGGAAACTCTAGGACACAATGAAAGCAGAACTAAAGAATGAAGCTCATTTCAACTAATGCTCACATTAGGAAAACAGAGCAAGCTTGAATAAGTTACCTAAAAAGAAACCTCAAGATATTTGAGGAAGAACAATCCAAGCCCAAACCAAAACTGAAGCAAATCATAATGATCAGAGTAGAAATTAATTGAGACTTAAAAAAATACAAAGAATCGATGAATCTGATAGCTGCTTCTCTAGAGAATGAACAAAATAGATAAACCTTTAGCTAAACTTACCAAAAGAAAAAAAAGACTCAAATCAGTGCAATTAGAAATGAAAAGGGCAATATCATAACAAACATGATTGAAAATCAGAAGGTACTTAATGACTACTGTGAAATATTATATACTGACAAACTGGAAAATCTTGAAGAAGTGGACAGATTCCTACACTTGTACAAATCACCAAAACTAAACCAAGAAGACATAAAAAATATTGAACAACCCAATAACTACAATGGAATTGAGGCAGTCATTAAAAAAAAAAACCTACCAACTAAGTAAATCCAGGGACTGATGAGTAAGTCCATTGCTGAATTCTACAAAACTTTAAGTATTATCAATACTCCTTAGACTCTTCAATTAAATTGAAAGGGAACAAGTGCTTCCAAACTCACTTCTGGAAGCCAGCATCATGCTGATCCCAAACCAAAGACCCAACTAAAAAAGGAAATGACAGGCTAGACTCCTTAATGAACATAGATGCAAAAATAATCAAGAAGTTATTGGGAAAAAGAATGCAACACATCATCAAAAGGATCATACATGTCCAAGTAGTTTGCATCCTAGAGTTGCAAGGTTGGTTCAACATAAGCAAACCAATAAATGTAATACACTGCACAAACAGAAGCAAAGGCAAAAACACATGAATATATCTTTACATGTGAAAAATGCTCTTAATAAAATCCAGCACCCCTTTAGATTTAAAAAAAAACCCGAAGAAAGTAGGTACAGAAAGATTCATAATCTGCTGGAAGCTATTTGTGACAAATCAATGGCCAGCATCATATTAAATGGGGAAAAACTAAGTTTTCCTTCTAGAATCAGGAGCAAGAAAAAAATGCCAACTAACTACTACCACTTCTGTTCAATATAGTACTTCAAATATTAGCCAGAGCAATCAGACAAGAGAAAAAAATAATAGGATATATATAGGAAAGGAAAAAGTCAAACTATTATTATCTGCCGATAACTTGATACTCAACATAGAAGTCCCAAAGACTCCCCCCACAAATCAGAATAAATAACCAATTTCATCAATGTAGCAGTATACAAAATCATCACAAAAACATGTATAGCATTCATGTACACCAATAATAAACTCAGTAAGAAAGAAATTAGGAAAATAATACCATTCACAACAGAATCAAGAAAAATGAAATATAGTAAGTCCTCAATTAACAAACATTCAAGATGTGAACTTTCACAGACACCAATAGATCTTGCGTTACATTGAGGCTAACAAATCGTGGAAGTAGCTCACATGTCTGCATTGTCATAGTTGTGCTGCTGTGTGCTCACTGTACAGTGTGATAGTGTACAGTAGTACCGTGCTCAGTCAGAGCCCGGGATGTCCAGAAGCAAGAGGAAAAGCTGTGGTGTTGTGGAGGGGCCTTGTTAGGAAGAACAAAGCAATAGACATTGCATGTTTGTGTCCAAGCTGTATAAGACTTACTTTGTCAGATTTATGAAAAATCTAACTTACTAATGTTCTACTTACTTACAAATCTGACTTACAAATGAATATTGTCAAAATGACTATATATCCCAAACTGATATTTAGATTTAATGCAGTCCAAATAAAAATACCACCAGCATTTTTTTTTTTACCAAAATAGAGAAAACAATCTTAAAATTCACATGGAACCAGAAGAGATCCAGAATACCAAAAGCAAGCCTGGGCAACAAGAGCAAAGCAGGAGGCATCACAATATCTCAAGTTAAACCACAAAGCAACAATGATAAAAATGGCATGGTACTGACCCAGAAACAGACATGTGGATCAATGGAACAGAGTAGAGAATATAGAAACATCCCCAGTCAGTGCCATGAAAAGTTGGCTTCCCTACTATTATGTGCATATGAGAATGTGCTTATGAGGTTCTGCTTTCCTTGTCAGCTCCACCTCATCCTACTCGCAATATGCCTGCGTCTAGGAAGTAGAATTACACTCCTTTAAATATTTTGTGCTTCCAGATGGCTACAATCTGGAAACCAAATGTATTAAAACTGGGTAAGTCTGTTCAACCTCTGTTTATTAAACACCTACTAATGTGCCAAGCACTGAGCTAGTTGCCAGGGGTATGCAGATGAATCCATACAATTCTTGCCCTCGAGTTGTATAAAATCTAGGGGCTATTGTTGGTGACATGAACAACATATTCTAGGAACGTGGAAGAAGACCCTGTTACTTTTGTGTAGTACTGGAGCAGTGTTGTTAGAAGAGGTGGGAAATGCTTCACAGGAAAAGATGACATTGGAGTTGAGCTCAGAGGTGGGACACTGCCAGAGGATGGAATGTGATGAAGTCACTCTAAAGAAGGACAGAACTCAAGACAGCCATAGCAGACTGAATATGGCATATCTGGGAACTAGGCAGTGGCCCATGGAGGATGGGACACTAGCTGGAGAGTAGAGTCGAATTAACCACACGTGGGACTTTAATGTTTCATCTAAGAGTTTGAAATGGCATGGTGGCACTTATAAACCCAGCACTCTGGGCAGTGGAGGCAGGCAGGTCAAAAGCTCAAGCCCAGCCTGGGCAGTGTAGCAACTTAGCAAGACTCTATCTCAAAAAAAAAAAAAATTGCAGCTCAGTGCAAAGACCCTGGGTCAGTCACCAGTAGAGAGAGAGACAGAGACAGAGACAGAGGCAGATCTTTGTGTGTAAATGGGAGCTGTTGAAGTGGTCTGTCTCTTTGTTTGTGTGTTTTAAAGCGAGGTAATGAAATAAGCTAGACAACACTGAGGAAGATATAGTCTATGGGAAAAAGAATTTTAAAAAGCAGGTAGTAATCTACTGCTGCATAGTATGTTTCACTATCTACTGCAGTATAGATGAGAATAGAACTCAAAGCTTTTGCCATGAGGAAGAAGTAAGATATGTTTTTGGAGAAGCACGATGACCTGACGGTTGGTCAGGTATGTAGAACAGAGATAAAGGAGGAGCCAAATAGTTTAAATATAGATAGAGATACATTTAACTACTATTGAACTCGAAAAGAAAAAAAAAAAACTTCAGAGAAAGAGGTACAGTTAGAAAACTCGGGCAAGATGGAATAATGCAGTAAAATATGAAGGTTTAATGTCCTACAAACACTTGTCAGTTTCTGTTATGTGCTCCTTTAGGACATGTTTATCTTTTTTTTTTTCCCAGCAGTGTCCTCAAACAGTGCTAGACAGTACCTAGTGCTAGAAACAAATATATATTGAATTAATGGTAGAGTAACTCACTAATTGAGATGTCTGGGAAGAAGATTGGGATTTAGAAGTCAGTGGTGTATGTGTGATGCTTGAGGCTGAGGGAGTTGATCAATAAAAAATGTGAGAAGTAAAAAGAAGATTTGGAAAAACTAGAAAATTTCTCCATTCAGGAATAAAGAGAAGAATAGTGAGGACATCCTAGAAGTGATGATTACATAAAACCATGTTCCAGAAAATAACAAAAGACAGAGTTTCAAGAATGCAGTGTTGCTGAATTCTATTAAATGCCACCAGAGAGGCAAATTTTATGGGGACAAAGGTCAATGAATTTAGAATCAAGAATTTGACAGTAATAATTTAAGAGCAATTTCTATGGAGTCATGATTCTCAAATTTTAAAATCATCTGGAGCACTTATTAGACACAGAACACTGGGCCACACACCCCCTCTTTCTGATCAACCAAGTCAAAGATATTTGCAATTTTGGCAAGTTTCCAGGTAATTTTGCTGTTGCTGGGGCAGGCCTGCAATTGGAGAATCACTGTTACAAAATACCAAAGGCAGAAAACAACTGGGTTATTTGTAGGTGAAAAAGAGATAAGCTTCCTGGGGTTGGGGATTTAGCTCTGTGGTACAGGGCAAGCACAAGTCCCTGAGTTCAATCCCCAGCAACCCCCGCAAAGAAAAAAAAAAAAAAAAAA